>VDFB02375128.1:38564-60954 GCA_007258455.2 Sequoia sempervirens
TCAAAGTGAAACAAGAGACTATCTGAAACCTGCTGTGAAATCAGTCTCGTAGCGTCATCCATCTTGTTCCTATGCTAAAGTATCTCAAATTGACGAGTCAATGTTTGTTGTACTTCATCCAAAGTGGACCATAAACCCTTTGGCATAAGCAATTTGGTCATATGAGTTTTCCAGATATGATAGTTTGACATTCAACTAAAGAGGTATCCGCCATGACGGTTCAAGTTTTCAAGACAATGTGTGGGAAGGAGTTGTTCTCTGATGTATATATATATTAAAAGTGAGAAATATACCCTCTCCCCACAACAAGAAAAACAAAACCCTAATGCAACTTTGAGGGTAGAAAAGCTTAAAAAAGCAAAAAACACATCAGATAAATCTCTATGTACCTAGTGAATTTTTGGAAAAATGGGAAGCATGGTTGTGTAGAGCACTGAAGCACCTTTCCAACGCCTATTCGTTCACAAAAAACGGAGCCTGTATGCCCAAGTTATGATCCCAGAAGCGCAAAAAAGATTTGACTTCAACGGCCTGTAGAAAATTCTTGGAGCAAAATTTGGGAAAACAAATTGCACCACAAGAACAAGCTTGAAACCAGCTTTCTGACAATATTTCGTTTCCAAAAAACAGAAAAACAAGGCAAAATTTATGCCCAATTTTGTAAAACTAAGCTCAAATTGCCCTACAAGGCAAGCTTGGGGCTGAAAAATCCGACCCCCGGTCGCATAGCGACCTGCGGTTGGGTGTTGGGGGCTCAGGGCTAGTTATTGAGCCCCTGGTCACGTGGGTTACCCAAGCAAGCGCTAAAGGGTCACAGGGAGCTTAAGGCAAAGGGGGTGATCGCTAAGGTGACAAATGTTGATGTGGAATAGCCCTCGAGGACTAGATTGGAGCGCTTTGGGCGCTGATGGGACCAAGGTCATAGCTGAGAGCCCACAAGGAGCTAGCTGGTTGCTATCGACGATGGGCACTAGCAATGCCACCCAAATGGGTGCCCCCCAGAGTGAAGCTCTGCTCTTGTGGAAAAGCGCCTTAATATAGTGTTGTGCACTATGAATAAAGTGCTCATCTCTTTTTTAAATTTCGTACTTATGACCGTACAGGGGTTGTACCGTACAAAGGCCCCTGTTAAAAATATTTGCATTAATAGCTCCCAATGACAAAATAGGGCAAATTTATAAGTCAAAATTCATTGAATCAGCCTCCTAAATGCAATGGTGAGGTCCTTTTCGCACCAAAATGCACAAAAAATCACTCAAATCCAAAATTTGCAAAAAAAAGCAATGAAGATTCCAGATTTGCTCCTATAACCCTAGTTGAGATAAAAACTAAAAAATGGAGGAGTTTGTTGAATCCACGCTCTAATACTATGTTAGAATTGTGAATAACATGAGAGGTAGGATCTAACAACAAACAAAAACACCTTCCACACAAAAGAGCTGCAAACAATGACTTGCTATATCCTCAACAAGAAAAACTTACAAAATGAAATAATACAAAGATAGAGAGTGTTGTATAAGAGCGACTCTAAATGATAAGGGGATTAGATCATGACAAGTGTTGTCATCCTATGTGATGAGACAGAATGATCTAATAAAAGCTCACTCTAGTTAACAAAAAAAAAGCACTCCTAAGTTTAGCTCAAGTGCATGAGAAGAAAGTAGCCCAATAATTAATTAAAGATTAATTAATTATTAGCTAATGCATGATTACTCTAATAGAGAAAACATAGGAGGGATTGGTTGGGATTCATTGGATGAGGCAATCTCTCATATTGCAACTACTCACACTCAAAATCTGATTTTGATTTAGCCTTAGGTGAAAATGAGGCAAAGGCATAGCTGCAGCAGACCTAATTTTCTACATTTTGTCATTTTGTAGTTGTAGGCCTTTAGCCTTTTCATTTTGTTGTATGTACACATTGATAATGAAAACTCAAAAGATTAGATATTGAAATGTTGTCAATTTGTATGTCAACTCATGTGAATCCTCAATTCAGCCCTATTGTTTCATAATATGGTATATTTGTAGCAACAGGGTTTGAAGAAGGCCATTGAAAGAGTAGCAACAACAAGAGATAGAAGGAAAAGAGATTCAATCTAGGGCAGTGAGGCTGCAAATCCTTTAAAGAGGTAAGTTTTTTCCTTTCATTTTTTTTTTCAATTATTTTTTCAAAGTTTGAAGCATGAAATGTCTCATTTGTTTTTATTTTTTGCATTTTTTCAGTTTAAAATTGCACTCAATCTCAAAAAAACATGAGCAGTAGTGAGAATGATAGTCAAAGTGAGAATGAAGTTGAATTAGTTGGTAGAAATACAAGTGCAAGTGTTGAGGGTGGTAGTGGACAGCAACCAAACCCATTTAAGTGCCCTTCTCCAATATGTTACACCCGTGGATCAAAAGCAAAAAAAATCAAGGGGGGTTAGGGTGTGGAATTGTCATGTCTGCAAGACAGATTTTAGAGGCAGCTACACAAGGGTACACTCTCATTTTTTGGGTGTTGCGTGCCATGGAGTTAAAATGTGTCCAAAACAAAAAGAAAATGAGAAGATAGTGTGCCATAGATTGCATATGGAGGCGGAAATGGGGCCTCAAGGTGTGACAATGCCGGCACCTTCTTTTGCAAGTGCACAATCATCTATGCCTACGCCATCCACGGCTAGTAGTAGTGAAGTTGCCACAAGAGGAAAGAGGAAGATGAATGTGTTGTACCCAAAACAAAAATTTTGCTTCATTAAGGCATTTTGATTGAAATGGTCTAAACCTTGTAAAATTGTCGTCAAAAGTCAGTTTTAGGTCAAAACAAAGCATGGGCTTTTTGTCGTTTTACTGTCCAGAGGATACTGGCAAATTTTGAAAATTAGGGTTTCTAAGCCCCTATTTCTAGAAAAAACCCTAAAAATAGGATCTTTCCAGAATTGATTGAAAATAATTTTGATTGGCTTATTTCACTTCACGATCACATTGGTGAAGTCAGAATCAAGAAAAGGTAATTTTAGCTCTAGTGGGTCTATTTCACTTTTTCAGGAGAAAAGTTAGGACCTCCAAGGTCAACAATGGCAGATGACCAAATACCAAGTGTCAAAATCTAAGCCTCAAACACTCTAGCGAAAATTCTATGGCAAAAGATGTTTGAAATGATGCTTCGCGATGGAGGGGATTTTCAAACAAGTGAAAATCATCAAAAAATTTCTAAGTTTGGAAATAAAGGAGCACCTGTTAGCCAGGGGCGCCCTAGGTTTCAAAGGCTGAAATCAACTTTTCGAGGTTTGTCACTTGCAAGAGGTCTTCTTCGAAATTCTTTCAACTTCGCAATAAGCCTACCAACTAGTCCAAGAGATTTGTCTAACACTCGAATCTGGAGATCAAATGAAGGATGGAGAAAGAATGGGGGAAATGGAATTAGTCAAAATTTGACTAACACAGGTGGACAAAAGCGCCCCTGCTGGTCAGGGGCACCCAAACTTTTGAGGTACCTAATGTAACTTTTTGAGCAAATGACATCTATGATGTTTGTCTCAGACTTGATCAAGCTTCGCAACAAGTCCATTAGCGGATTAATTTGAGTTGTCAAACTGCCAAAATCAGGAGTCAAAACAGAAGGAGTTAGTCATGGTCAAAATGTCAATTCAAAGCATAAAAGTACCCCTGCTGGCTAGGGGCGCCTAAGGTTTTGAGCCCTCAAATGCAATACTAGGATTTGCTCAAATGTTCATCCTATTCAGAATTCTTCAAGCTTTCTGTTATATCTTAGTTTGATCAGAGGACTTGTCAGTAGCTGGCAGTCGCAGATTGAACAAAGAACACATCAAGTTGCAAATCTGCGAAAATGGTTGTCTGAAAATAAAACCACCCCTACTAGCCAGGGGCGCCCAAGATTTTGACATGCCAGATGAAGTAATTAGGGTCTATGTCCTCTAGAAGATCATGTCTAGAATTGATCCAGCTCTGCAGTGAACCTGTCAGCCAGCTCGGGAGATTTGTCGAGTGTTGAGAAATGCAAACTGAGGGGAGGTCAAAATCAAGTTTAAAATGTTGAAAATCCTAAAAATATGGCCGTCTGATAAGAAAAAGTGCCCCTGTTGGCCAAGGGTGCCCAAAGTTTTGATGGCTCAAAAGTCAAAATTGGGGTTTGCAACCTCAAGAAGTTCCTTTTCAATTTTGATCCTACTCTTCAACGAGACTGTCAGCCAGTCTAATGGATTCGTCAATCATTCAAAATTAGTGATCAAACATAGGCTTCGGTGACATTTGCAAAGGCTTAAAATGAAAAAATGAAAAAAAAGTTTCTAAGTCTGAGAAAGTTGGCACCTAAAGTCAAACTTTGACTTAAAAGATTTTTGAACTAAAGTGCATGCTTTGGTTGCCCTATAGTGAAGGGATTTTTGAACTAAACTTAAAATCATAGTTGCCAGACTCGCAGAAAACTCGCCGAGTTTTCAAAAACTCGCGAGTTTTTTTGAGTTTAACTCGCGAGTTTTTTCTTGGACGAGTTTTTCCAAGTTTTTTCGAAAAACTCGCGAGTTATTACGAGTTTTTCAAAAAACTCGCGAGTTTTTGCCAAGTTTTTCAAAAAACTCGACTATGCAGAACTTAAAGCTGAAAATGTCTTTTTTGATGTTTATTAAGCAATTTTTTAAGTTCCTGAGTTTTTCCGAGTTTTTTTAGTTTTTGGTGAGTTTTAAAAAACTCTCCAATTTTTCCCTTGGCGAGTTTTTTGTTGGGGCGAATTTTCCAACTATGCTTAAAATAATAATAAAACTTCAGTTTCACCTCCAAATCAAACTGCAAAATACTCCATTTTTCTTGCATGTGGCATGTTTCTTCTTTGCATGCTGAGTGGCGCCTATTTGAAGGATCAGTCTTCATTTTTATCAACTAAATGAGGTCCAATGAGAATGTTGCATCCTAAATTTAGGGTTTTACTTGCATGTGACGCCTTAATTAATGAAAAATTCTTTAAAAAAGCACATGGGCGTCCATTTTCTTCATCATAGGTTGAAGGCAAACACATATTCTCTCGTGCAAGCAAGATTTGGAGGCGCTATAGGAGGGATTTTTTGTGTTCTTCGCAGTTCCAGGTCCAGATTGCTCAAATGGATAATTTTCCATACTCCATCTTTTCAACACATGCTTGTCAAACTTCATCAAACTTCATTCAAGGCATAGGTGTCATTTTTGAGAGGTAGAATATAATTTATATCTTCTCCCCCTCACATTTCTTCTATCCTTGCCTTAGGTTTTCTCTCACATGTCCAAGTAAACAACAGTTTTTCACAATTCTGGTCATCTGGGTTTGGTCAGCACAACGTTGGCAATAAAACCCATGTTCTAGAATTTTTCGGGAAAATTGCCTCGATACTTCTCACTTTTTGAAGTTTAATTTTTTTCAAAGATTCTTTTGCATGCTAGTGAAAAAGTCATCTTTTTCGATAACGGAGAAACTAGGTTTGATCAGCACATTGACCCCTACAACTTTTGTTTCTGAAAAGTCAATGCATGCCTAAGTAAAGGTCATTTGAATTTTTTCAAATTCCTGATAATCTAGGTTGGCTTAGAAAATCATTCTCTACAAAACCCATGATTCAGAAAATTTCCTAAAAAAATTTCCCTCAACAGGTTATTTTTAGCCTCATCAGGAGCTATTTTTAGCCTTTTCAAAAGTTTGTCCCAACATATCCAAGTTTACAATCAAAAATCTAGTTTCTCAAAATGCAATTCAATCCAATTGAATACAAAACCAAATCGGTCTTGATTCATGACTTATTGAAAACTTTTGACACTGACTTATGCCATGTTCATCCAATGATCAAATTCAGCACGTTGGAAGGCATAGACAGTACTACAATTAAGCATCTTGATCGCTGCGGGTTGCTCGCAGCAGCTTTTATTCCCATCACAATGTCAGATTGTCATTGCATGCATCAATCATTTTGACTCTTCTACACGACAAATTCGATCAGCAGATGGGCAAGTTGTTTGCAGCCTCAAGCTGAGAGATGTTGAAAAGTGTTTCGCCATTCCACCTCATACAAATAATTGCATCATAATCATGGAGGAATGTGAAAAGATATGGCAAGCGGACAAGGAAAGATCTCAGAAGGTGGTCGCTCAAAGTTGGCTGAAAGAGCAAAAAACCAACTTACCGAAGAAGCTTGGGCGTGGAGAATTCAAAGATGAGATTGCTATCCTGATTATCTTGCTCAACCGGGTCACGGGTCAAGAAGAAGCTAATGTTTTTCGACCTTGGATGTTTTATGTCATCTCTCAAGTTATCAATAATAAAGAGCATTTTGACTGGGCTATGTTGATCAATGAATTTCTTCACCAGCAGATCACAGGATTTCTTAAGCTCCATGAGTTTCATATGGTTTCTCCTCTTGTCTATCTAATTACATTCCAAGGCAATTTTAGAACTTTGAAAACCATTGAAACTCTTGATGTTCAGCGTGTGCATGAATACTTCCCACAGTTAGAGTCTTTGCAAGCTAAACAAGATTTCAAGCAAGTAAACAATCATTTTCTGATGAAGACAATGAGAGATAAAGATAACGAAATGCACATAAGGATTTCAGCAAATGCCAAATCAGCGATGGAGAATTGGGCAAATTGGTTTATCCAATTTCCTACATTCACCTATATTAGAGTGTATGGTTTCTTAGGAGAACCTTTGATGCTACCAACATACCTGTCGGACAAAGTCTTGTTCATGGAGTTCTTGAGTCAAGTTCATGAGGTTCATTCTTTTCTTCGCAATTGGCATAAGACAACGTTCACTTTTCCATGTGGATTGGGTATATACAAATGCAGATCAGCAGTCGATTGCAAGTTGATGAGCAACAAATTGTCAAAACTCCATGTCAAGTACCTCAACAAAAAGCGCTCGTATGATCCTTTGGGCCTCTTTGCAGCTCATTTGGAGCAGAATCATTCACACAAGCCAGCACTTGAAGATTTTTGGGTCAATTGTGAGGATGAATTCTAAGTACGCAGGCGCCATTATTGCAGACTCACTCTTCCTCAACTTGCTGATTTCTTATCAGAAGAGTTGAAGGTTTGTCAAATGATGACGGAGAGGTTTTGCTGACTTCATTCGTCAAAAATCAAATTGCTCATCAACCGCTTCGACAACCAGATTGGTATGCCAAAGGAGCATTTCAGTTGAGGACCTATCAAGCCAAGTTGTCAAGACCAATATGCTTTTCTTGGACAGCAAAAGGAGGCAAAAGGTAGTTCCAGTTGCAGAACTGCCAATTGTATTTTCTTCACTACCTTCCACGTCAAGATCAAGACCGAGAGTCAAGGCCATAATGCATCCTCCTGAAGGTGTCAGGGTTAGCGGAAAGACGAAGAGAAGCGCAAATCAACGAGAACAGATAGAGAAGGTGCCAGAGATTCCAATGGAGCCAATGGCACAAGCTGAAGTCGGGACTTCATCTCTTGGTTCGCCTTTATCTCCTCAGCCTCCTCCCATTCAAATAGATTCAAAGCCAAAATCGCCAGTTCGTGAAGTCTCGGTGCCAGTTAATTCACCAGGAGTTGACATACTTGTAGCCGTTTCTCCCAAAGAAGTCAACATAGATCATTCATCTTGGCTTGAGAGGACTTTGGGTAGGAAGCGAAAGCCTTCCTATCAACTCGATCTTTCAAACTTTGGCAGTATCTATCAAGATAAGTCAAACAAGAAGATCAAGAAGCAGGTACATATAGAGTAGAATCCTGATGCAGAGATTGTCATTGAGGTTGCTATGCCACCGGAGAACAAGAGACTGGATGAGTTTGAGGTAAGTGATTTCACCTTTGTCAAAGCCAATCTTGGTAGGAGCACTCGGCATGTAGACGTGAGCCTCTTTAAGGTAGTCAAAGGCAATCTTCAGGAGCGTGTGATGAAGGACAGAGAAGACAAAGCAGCCCTCAAGGCTGAAAATAAACAGTTACGATGATACATCTCAGATCTTCTTCATGGGACTTCAAACATTGCAGCTATTCTTCCTCAGCTTCTAGAATCACCTATAGATCAACAAAAGTTGGGTCAATTAGTCAATCACGGAAAGCTTTTGGAAAACTAGATCGAAGATTTTGTTATCGCAAGCAGATACCTCCGTGCAAAGTTATCCCAATTGAGGTATAACGCTCACGATCTTCGTCAAGGAATTCAACAACTTGAGTTGAGCATCACAGAAGATAAACCAAGAGATGAAATCCTCATTTCTCAGTGGGCAATCGCATATGATAACATTGTAGTAGATGAAGACAAAAGGAAGCTTTTTGCTTGGAGAGAGCAACACCTCTTCAAAGTAGAAACTTATGAAAAAGTGTCTACAAAGTTGGCTGAAATCAAAGAAGATGCAAGCAAAATTCCAGAGTTTGGTTCATGATGGTCTTAATGGTGATCCTGTGGCGTCCAAGTTGAATCATTTTTCAGTAATGTCAACAATTTTCGACAAGGTAGCTGAGGAGATCAAAGAATGTCAAAGAATGATCACAGATGGAGAGAAGGCGTTGAGTAGATAGTCTATCATTTTGGACAGCATCAAAGTGCTTGAAGAAGATGTAGTTAATGTTTTCCTAAAGGAGATGATTGCTCATGATGGCTTGGAGTAGACAGTCAATTACATACTACGATTTTCCCAAGGATAGAGTCAAAAGCAGCAGTCAACTCAACATCACTCTTGAGTTCAGATTGTTGATTTCATGCATGTTTATCTCTTCCTCAGGGATATCTTTTGGTGGAGGTGGAGCTTTCAATTAAGTGGAGCTTTCAATTAGGTTTCAGTCAATTGATGTTGGTTATCAGTTGACTCTCATATCAATAAGGACTTGCATGTTGCAAGGTCCAATTAGTTTAGTTTAGAATTAGTTAACTGAGGTAGTTTTTCTAGTTAACTATTAAGTTGCATACATTTAGACTTAGAAATAACCCTTACATGCTTGCAAGACTGAATGTAAACTCAAGGAGATTTTAGGGTTCCCTACTCCTTTGAGATTCTATAAATAAGAGCACCCTTGCTCATTGTATTTCAACTTTTGCTCGTGATAACAAGTTGTTGTGCCACCTTGCCTGCAATATTGCTATTCAGTATTTGTTCACTTTGTTTAATATAAAGCTGGTTTGATCGTTTATTGTGTGTGTGTCTCATTATGCAATTTGCTGTCCCAGATTTACATTGCTGTTTTAATAATCTTTCTTCCATATCTACACCTCAGATAGAGTATTTTACCTCCTTGGGAATTTAGAGATAAAGATTATCATTTGATGTTTGTTTCCAGGAATCTTCTTTTCAACCTACACCTCGGATAGAGTATTTTACCTCCTTGGGAATCCTGAGATCTAGCTTGTCGTTTCATGTTGTTTCTAGTAATCTTATTTTCAGCCTACACCTCGGATACAGTGTTCCACCTCCTTGGGAATCCTAAGAACTAGCTTACCATTTCATGTTGTTTCCAATAGCCTTTATTTCAGCCTACACCTTGGATAGAGTGTTCCACCTCCTCAGGAATCCTGAGATAGAGTTTACTGTCAACCATTCCCAATTGCTCCTAACTCCTTTTGCTCTAATTTTACTTGAGGAGATAGGATAGTTTTAGTGTTAGCCTAGTTGTAGTTAAGATCTGCAGAAACCAAAGAAAACCTTAGCTACAATGTATTTGGCTTTATAACCTTGTGCCTCTACCAGCTGAGTCAAGAAGATAGGAACTTAGATTACTTTACTTTTTACGCATATCAACAAAAGAGGGAGCTTCCCCTCCTAATTTGAAGAGCAGTTAATACTGTGCATAGCTATTTGTTTCCAATACGCACTCCAAAGGTGCGAATTGAAACGCCAACATTTTTCTAGCGCCCACCATGGGGCACGAGGCATAAAACTTCAAGAAAAGCTAAAACGCTTTTATGTCACAAGAATGACCATCTAGCGTCCTACTGCTCCAATCCAACAACCAGGACTTACTCCGGCCATCATACAGCCAAATTTCATATTGATTCAAGGGGAGCAATTGGACATCATCAGTAGCTTGCGAAGTTTCATCTTTGACAACAATACATCATCTACTCAGTGGAGAAACGCAGCTACTACTCTGGACAAAGAAGAAGAAAGGGCTGATCTTGCAGCCGGAAGGCCAATTTTACCACCTCCTACGAGGCAATAATTCATCCTGGCTTACCAAGTATACACAAGGAGGAGAACAAATCCTCTCTTTCAAGAAGAGCCAATCTTTCAAGAGGTTCCTAATAATTTCCAAGAAGAATCTCCAATCCCAGCTGAAGCAATGGGCGACAACAACAACAACAACAATCGCAATTACCAAAATGCAAGGAATCCAAGACGTCCAACCCCATTGCCTTGGGGTGACAACATTGGGCCATTAGCCTTGCAAGGACACCATGAGCTGCCTAAAGGATCACGAGACCACTTCCCAATATTTCACAGCGACGGGGCTTGTCACCCCAATGAGCATATCTTAGCATTCACAGCGGCTTGCTCCGTTTTGCATGTTTCACACGAAGATATCACCGTTTGTCTCTTTGTTGAGACTCTTTAGGCGAATGCTGCAGACTAGTTTAATCATCTAGAACGAGGCATCATCACAAGCTGGGCAGTCGTGAGCAAGAAATTCTTGGCGAGATTCAAGCCCTCCAAAGACAGTCATCAACTATTTGCATGACTCTCGACCTCGAAGATGGAGCCAATTGAACCAATGACAGAATTTGTCACAAGGTTTAACTACCTCATCACACGCCTCTCTCATACAATTAATCCATCTGATGAGATCTTGATGACCAGCTTCATCAACACTCTCCCGTCGGAGATAGCATTTTTCTTGAAATCAGGCCATGAAGTGGACTTACAACTTACAAAAGAAAAAGCTATTGAGATCGAAGACAATAGGATCACATCAGGGAACATGAAGACTGATGCCATCAGACCGCTTGTTCAAGCATCTGCAGATCCACTGCTACAAAAGGTAGCCAACGAGGTGACTATCCTCAAAAGACAATCACCCACTCAAGGGCAACAAGCAATGCCTGCACCATCACCATATCAACCTCAACAGCCATACTAGCCAAAGAGGAATAACTTTCAGCCATTCAACAACTACAAACCAAGGTTTCCAGTAGCACAACCAAGACAACCTATTGATACTGAGGAGTCTACAACTTTTTGCTCTTTCCATGACACTAATGCACATACTAGATCCACATGTCCGGAAAATTTGAGAATGAACCAGATCATGGGATTTACTAAGGCTGCTCCAAGTTCAAGTTTCGTACCTTCACCGAGTGCAAATGTTGTCTCACCACAAACGGATAACTTTGATGGAAACTTTGCAACGGGATTCTTTGATAGAGAACCCGTCAATGAAGAAGAAGAAGAAGAATACCGCCAGTACGCTCTTGCGGTGAATCATGAAAATATTTCATCGCCTGTGTTCACACGTTCCCAGCACTTCAAAGCACAAAAAGAAGAAGAGGAAAAACGAAAATCAAATGAAAAGGGAAAAGAAGTGCCTTCCACTTCTAATCCCAAATCTTCACAAGAAAACACCATGCCGGTTGCTCAAGATCCGTCTTCAACAAACTTTGACATTGTGTCTTCCATGATGAGAATGAAGGTACAAATTTCAAAACTGGAATATCTTTAGTACCATCAAGAGCAATTGGACCGGATTCCCAAGGTAGTAAAGAAGAAAGCTGCAATCTAGCCTACATTGCTCGAGTCATCCGTACCAACGGAAGACACGCTGAAGCCGTTCTATATATCCTTATATATAGGAGGTTTCAAATTCAGCAACTGTATCATAGACTCAGGAACTTTAGACAATGTCATGCCCTTACAAATCATAAACGCGTTGGGACTCTTGTGCACCCAAACTCAGGACAAGTGTTACTCACTTGAATTGAAGCCGGTGTCGTTGGTCAACCAACTAAAAGATGCTCAAGTAAGGTTGGCATCTTGTCCAGAAAAGAAGATAATGATGACCATCTTTGTAGCTGATATTCCAACCAGTTACGGGATGCTACTAAGTAGAAGCTTCTACAAGGATCTCGGAGGAGAGATTCAGTTGGATTGGTCATTCGCGACAATCCCATTGAAGAAAGGTAGTTTCAAGCTGGAACCTGAGGCAAAATCGAGATTCATGGTGGTAAAATCCCAGGACCCCCAAGCACAAGTGTTGTATCAAGACACAGGTCCCGGCACATATGCTATCATGCCCGAGGTAACTAAAGAAAGTCAAAAGTTTGCACTTTCCAAAAGCACATCAAATGAAGATTCAAAAGTGTGGACGATGCAATTTGATGGAAGTTGCTCAACATCAGGTTTGGGAGCAAGAGTTGTCATCACTTCTCCTGAAGGACGTCTATATCCTTTTGCATACCAGTTGCAATTTGAATGCACCGACAACATGGCAGAATACAAGGCGCTTCTATTAGGTCCCAAAAATTCAAAGGATATGGGAATCAAATTACTCAAAGTCGAAGGAGACGCAGAGCTGATCGTCAAGCAGATCAAAGATCAATTCCAAGTCAGAAAAAATCGCCTTCAATCCTACAAACAAAGGGTGTGGAATGCCATCGACTGGTTCGAAGCATTCGACATCAAGTATATTCCACGCGCAAACAATAGCAGAGCCAATGCCCTCGTGGTATCAGTTGCTTTATTCATGCCACATTCTGACTTTCATCAGAATACCTTTGCTATTGAGCTGATATATAGGCCAATTGTTCTTGATAATTCTGACAACTAGCAAGTCTTCAACGATGACAACATTGAAGAGTTTCTCGTCATGGGAGACAATTACAAAGAATTGTTCTTTGAAGGTAGTTCTACTCCTTTCCAAGAATCAATCACAGAAGACTTTGAAGTTACAGACTTGGGAATCATTCAATTGAGAGGAAATCAAATTCCCAAGGGTCTTGTTTCTTTAGAAAACATTTTTGACAGGCACAACAAATATATTCAAGATCAAAGGAATTCAGGTGATAATACTTTTGTTGAGCATTATCAAGTCAACATTGGCACTAAAGACAAGCCTCGGCTTGCTAACTTGGGAAAGTGTTGTACTCCAAAAGAAAGCGAGAAGTTTATCTCCCTTTTCAAACAATATAAAGATGTTTTTGCATGGTCTTATTAAGACTTGAAAGTCTTCACACCTGTTGAATTGTCTCACACAATTGTCAAGCCCTTTAGATGGAAGCAAAGACATTATAATCCTCACTTCACTTGCTCTCTTTAGGACATTTTCAAAGGAGTTCCTCAAACTTGTTGAGACAAGTTATGCCACTTCATTTTGTTTCACTTTCAAATTTCAATATATGGAAACATTGGAAAAATTTTGAAACTTCAAACATTTGTATTCCAAATTTTCAATTACATTGAGCCTTATATTGCTTTTGCCTTTTAATGTATATAGGTATGCCACTTACTTCATCTTGTTGGAGAGGATGCTTGAGGTGCATGAGCCTCTATAATTGATGATGGTGAATTCAAAGTTGACTAGATAGCCTAATTCAAGCTCTACTCATGGAAAATACGTCAAACAATAGATCCTTGATGATGATTGGTGGTCCACTGTGAGGTTAGACTATAGTTGATTTTATTAATAATTAAATATTAGATTGCTAATTTTCATATTAAATTTCTGATTTTAATATTTTAATTTTATTGTCCAATGTTCCAACTTTCGAAGTTCCTAACATGTCAATTAACTTGTGAATTAATTCTTTTCAACTTTTTGTTTGCATTTTGCAGATATATTTGCTCTTTCATCTCACCTATTGTAGATGTCATTAGATATGCTAATATAGACTCTCCTAGTCTTGGAGAGAGATATGAGACATTTCACAGTATGCTTGGGAAGATAAAGCAAACAATTTTGGCTAAGGATCCCACTTTGAGGTTATATGAGCAACATATTCGGCCCATTGTGACACGGAGGTGGAACACAATGAACACTTCACTTCATATGGCAGCCTTTGCTCTAAATCCCAAATGGTATACACCAAGGGATGGAAAGGTGCCTCCATGTGATGATCCAAAGGTTTTAGATGGGTTCACACGGGCCATTGATAAGATGTATTCAAAGGAGCAGGCTTCATTACTTTGCACACAATTCCTCGACTTTGCAAAGCTTCGTGGTCCAACATTGAGTAAACCACTAGCCAGGTTGGATAGAGCTATATTACCTAAAACTGACCCTATTGGATGGTGGACATGGCATGGGAGGGATGCACCACAATTGAAGATGCTTGCCACTTGCCTCCTTACACAGATTGTCAATTCCTCTGCTACAAAGAGGAATATTAAAATAACATTGTTATATTTAGCATATAATGGTCCTCTTAGTTAAGTTTAGTTTGCTTTCAATTAGTTTTAGCAATTTTCTTTTATTTCTTTAGTTGTTGATTGTTTCTTATTTAGAAACATTATATTATAATTTCTTATTTAAGGAGTATTCCTCTCCTTTGTTTAATACAATCAATTACCATTTCATGGTATTAGAGCAGAGGTTGCTTTTTGGTGAATTTTTGTAATAAAATTTGTGGCTTTTTACCTGAAGATTTTGGGAAATATTCTCAAAAGTTTGTTTTGTTCAATTTTTTTTAATAAAAAAAAAAATTGAGGGTCCCACAGTGGTTTTTTGGGCAACTTCTTGGGATTTTTTTTGCAGCAAAATCATTAAGGTTTTTGTGTCACACAATTTCGTGGGCTGGTGTGTAAAATCGCGACCTCGTCTAGGGTTTCTTCCTACACAACCTGCAATCAAAATCGAAACATTTTTTGTCTACAAAATCAGAAAAGTTTTTTTTTCAAAATTTGTGGGAGTTTTTCTTTAAATAAAAATTGCAACCAGTCTGTGTTTTCACCTGCGCAATTTCTGGTCGCTGTGTCTGGGTGTGTCTCCTTTCCCACACGATTTTTCTGGAAAAATCATGGGTCTACTAAAAATTGTGGGTCTGCAACATCCTGATTTCTGAAGTTTTTTTTTCTGCATTTTTTCCTAAAAAAAGAAAGACCACCGTGCCCTCCTTCCAATGCCTGGGGTTTCAGACCTGGGTGTTTTTAAATGTTGCAGAATTTTTTTGATTTTTGAAAAAAAAACCGTGGATTTCCAACCTCTGATTTTTTACAATTATTTAAAAATCGTGGGATTTTTTACATGCTTTGGGATTTGTGCTAGATCACCTAGGGTTTTTGATAGAAAAATCAAACCTTTTTGTAATAATAAAAAAAATTGAAGTTTGTTGCTGCCTTTGACCTTGTTTTTTGTGCTATTGGAAAACGGGAGGGATGGCATCTTTGACCAACATCATGTTGGAAAGAAGCCAACGATTCAACGGTAAAAACAACAATACCTAGAAGCAGGGGATGCTCACCATTTTTTAGTACCGATGTCTAGATTCAATTGTTTTGGGTAGAGAAACACGTCCCACAATTGCGAGAAAGGACCGGGATAAATTTGATGGAAGTAATTGAGAGGCGGTTATGCTTCTCAAGTTATCTGTCACGGATGAGATGCTTCCAAAAGTACCATCTGGCAAGGTTGTTGTTGAGATTTGGACACACTTGAAGAATCTGCACAGGACCTCAGACAAGGGCAAAGCATTCTTCCTTAAAAATATGTTATTATCCATTATGATGGATGACAAGATGTCTTTGCAAGATCATCTCATGAAGATCAAAGACATTCACGATCAACTGGAGGCCATTGGTCGCAAGATGGAAGAAGAGGATATGGTGGTTATCACGCTGAAAAGTTTACCACAATCCTATGAGCACTTCATCGAAACTCTCAGCATTACCTCCACCAAAGTTGACCTAAAGTTTGATGACCTATACAAAAAGCTCTTGCAGCAAGACAGGAAGAAGTAGTTTGGGAGCAGCAACAACACCCCCAATGTGGAACAAGCTTTTATTGCCAAAGACAAAGGCAAAGGCAAGTCCTCCCAATAGAAAGGACAAGGCAAATATGAGGATAGCTCCAAGAAGACTATCACATGTCACTATATGCATTCATGGCCAAAAGACCAACAGATCATGTCAAATCTTGTGTGTGATATATTGATTCTAGAGCATCTCAGCATTTTACACACAGGAGAGATTGGTTCATAGTATAAGATTTGCTCTGATTTTGTCATCTTTGGTGGTGGTGAAGAGTATATAGCTGTCGGCAAAGGCAACGTTCAGATCACATTTGGTGGGAGAAAGCTCATATTTCTCAATGTATACTATGTTCTGGGCATGGAGCTCAATTTGCTCTCTGTGAGTCAGATTATGCAACACTGTCTAAAGTTGGATATCATCTTCAATTCACATAAGTTCCACATTGTTGACAAGGAATCCAAGAAAACAGTTGCAATTGGGCTCGAAGATCATGGCTTGTATCAGCTGGTTGATACTGGAGAGTCTCAGGAGCATGCAATGGCTGCGAAGAGTTCATCCATCAATACTCCTTGGCATCAGCGGTATGGGCATCTCAACCTAGCCTACCTCTCTCAGCTGGCTCGAGAGAATTTGGTAGAAGGCTTACCTAAGATTCAGCAATAAACCCATGGTGTATGCAGAGATTTCCAAGCAGGGAAGCAACATTGAACTCCATTTACAAACAAATGAGCTTAGAGAGCATCCAAGGTCCTTCAGCTGGTTCATGCAAATGTTTGTGGACCAATGAATACTGCATCACTCATCGGTGCCAGGTATTTTCTGTTATTTGTTGATGAATTCAATAGGAGAATGTAAGTGTTTTTCCTCAAAGCAAAATTAGATGTGTTTAATGAATTCCAGAAGTTTAAAGCATTAGTTGAAAAAGAGTCAAGATGTCCAATCATCACTCTTAGGTTAGATAATGGGGGTGAGTTATGTTCCAACAAATTCACCGACTTTTGTGATAAGCACGATATCAAGCGTCAGCTTACCACACCCTACACCCTTCAACAGAATGGAGTTGTTGAGTAGAGAAATTGTACTCTTATGAAAATGGCTCAATGTATGCTAGAGAACATAAATGTTCCAAAGAAATTTTGGGCTGAAGAAGTGTATATTGCAGTATATCTTCTTAACAAGTCTTCCACACAGGTCGTCAAGAAGATGACCCCAAAGGAAGCATGGTTTGGAAGGAAACCAAGAATCAACCATCTCAATATTTTTGGTTCTACTTCATATGTTTGGATTCCAGATGCAAAGAGGACCTAGTTGGATTATAAAAGCCAGAAGTTGATGCTTACAGGTTACAGTGACATTCATAATGCCTATCAGTTGATTGATGTGGACATTTGATCATCTTAACATTTAGCAAGGATGTTGTTTTTGATGAAGAAGGTGGGCCCTTTCAACTCTCTTCTCCCATCAAGAGTCCTGAGGATCAGCCTCTGAAGACTAAAGTTTTGGATGTTAGGCTTCCATTAGCTCCACCTAAAGGGAGGGATTCTATTGATTCCAAACTTGTGGAATCTCCAAGGCACGACCCTATACCAGCAGATTTCCCTCAAGACAACTTGGATCAGCATCCAGATGATTTCATTCTAGGCAGCCCAAGTCATGATGATCATCTTGATTTGGAAGAAGATGCATCTACTCTCCGGCCTAAGTGGTGGGAGAAGCTCATTGGTGATGTTCGAGATGATGAACTTGTTGAGGGTAGATCATCTAGAGGCAAGAGCAAGTAGAACACGGTGAATTTTGCTGTTATGGCCAACATTTAGAATGTTTATGAGCCCCAAGACTATTCAAAGGCGAAAGGTAAACCTGAATGGGAAAAGGCTATGGAGTCTAAGCATCATAGTCTTTTGAAGAACAACAATACTTGGGTTCTGTCAAATCTTCCACCAAGGAAGAAACCCATTGGCTGCAAATGGGTCTATAAAGTGAAATACAAAGCTGATGGAACACTTGATAAATACAAGGCTCGGTTGGTGGCTAAAGGGTTCTCGCAGTGAGAAGGCATTGACTATGAGCACCATCCAACTTGTCCTAGCCATTGCAGCACAGTTTGGATGGAAGGTCCATCAAATGGACGTGAAGAGTGGCTTCCTCAATGGCGATTTGGAGGAAGAGGTCTACATGTCACAGCCACCTGGTTTCAAGGTTGCAGGCAAAAAGCACCAAGTATACTGATTGTTGAAGGCTCTTTATGGCCTAAAGCAGGCTCCCAAGGCATGGTACCTGAAGATTGACAAGTATTTGATTGTGTAGGGTTTTCAGAGGAGTCCCTCATATGCCAACTTATATGTCATGAGCACTGGTAGTGATATCATTCTTCTTGTCATCTATGTGGATCATATCATCATTACTGGCAATGGGGTATATTTGCTTGAGCAAATCAAGTTGAATTTGTGTCAGGCGTTTGATATGATAGATTTGGGTCTTTTGCACTATTGTCTTGGTGTAGAAGTTTGGCAGACAAGTGGCAATATTTTCATCTCTCAGTCTAAATATGCCAGGAGTTTGCTAAAAAAGTTCAAGATGACAAATTGCAAAATCTCATCCACAGCCATGGAGAAAGAGTTGAAACTTTTAGCCAAATCAGCCTCACCAATGGTTAATGAGTTGGCTTTCAGGCAACTAGTTGGCAGCCTCATCTATCTTAGAACCACTAGACCTGATCTAAGTTATGTTGTGAGTTACATCTCTCGTTTCATGACTGCCCCTAAGGCTGAACATTGAGTTGCAATGAAGTGAGTACTGCGATATGTGAAACGGACATCTGACTTTGGCATTCTATATAGCAAAAGCAAATATTTGAGGCTGCTTGGTTTTACAGATTTAGATTGGGCAAGTTTTGTTGATGAAAGGAAGTCCATGTTTAGATATGTTTTCAGTCTTGGTAAAGGTGCAATCACATGGACCAATAAGAAGCAGCAGGCAATAGCTCTTTCCTTGACAAAAGCAGAGTATCGGGAACTGTTAAAGCAACATGTGAGGCAGTATGACTTCGGAGGGTTCTTTCTAACATGAAAATGTCTCAAGCAAGGCCTTCACCCTTGTTTTGTGACAACCAAAGGGTTCTAAAGCTTGCCAAAAATCCAATCTTCCACAAGCGCACAAAACATGTAGAGCTTCATTGTCACTTCATACGATAGCTTGTTGAAGATGGATCAGTGATGTTGCAGTATGTTCCAACTGAGGATCAGACTGCAGACATTCTCACCAAGTCCCTAAGTCAGACAAATTTGTAAAATTTAGGGGTAAACTTGGTGTTGTCTGTAGAATGGCCATTAAGGGAGGGTATTAAAGTAATATTGTTATCTTTAGCATATAATGGTCATCTTAGTTAAGTTTAGTTTGCTTTCAATTAGTTTTAGCAACTTTCTTTTATTTCTTTAGTTGTCGATTGATTCTAATTTAGAAACATCATCTTGTAATTTCTTATTTAAGGAGCATTCCTCTCCTTTGTTTAATACAATCAATTACCATTTCAAGGAATTGGTCCACATATGGCTTTATCCACTCCATCAAGAGGAATAGACTTGCCTCTAGACGAGCGAAGAAGCTAGCGGTCGTGCATAGTGCTCTTTGACTTCAAGATCATCAAACTCCAAAGTATTGGCAAACTCCAACTTTACAGTGGGATATTGATCCCGAAGACGTGGCCCAAGTTGATGAGGAGGAGACACCAGAGGGATTTGGTTGGGATTTTGTTGGATGAGGTGGACCATCACAGTGGTAGTGACTCAGAGGAAGACTCTGATTTTGATGCCGTGTTGGGAGATGCAGATTAGGGGCAGCAGTGTACTTTGTTTTTTGTATTTTGATTTTCATATCATAATTGAAAGTAAAACTATATGGCAGCAGTGTAGCCTTTGGGCATTTTGTTATAACTTATAATTTTATAACTCGTATGTTATTTTTTAAAATCACATGCATATTGACAATGAATTCTGAATGCATATTGATTATTGACAATGAATTTTGAACACAAATGTTATATGTTAAGGTTCTATAATGTATATATGCGTGCTTTATTCATGTTTTCATATGAATATTTAAAATTTCCCTATATATTTAAAAATTTCCCTATATTTTATATAGCCATCCCCTTTGTCGTCCCCTAACCGTCCCCAAAATTGGCTTGAAAAATCGGGGACTTGGGGACGTGTCCCATTGTTCCCTGTCGTCCCCATCTCGGAAACTCGAGGTAACATTGGGTTATATAGTATGGCCAATGCCTTATCATATTAATATTTGAAATTTCCACTATTTTTAAATTTTTCCTATTTTTTTAATTCTCGTCTCCTAAAAATGGCCTCCTAGAAACACATCCCCCCATCCCCTGCCCTCCCCACCCCAAAACATGGAAGAACATAGAAAAAATCAAACTTAAAAGTATGGATAATTTTGTAATATTTGTCTACATATTTGTACAGATGGATACCAGCTAGAATCAGAGTTGACCCTTTAGTCCACTAATCCTGTATAGAGCCAATATGACGTTTAAAGTCCACCACAATGATGATTAAACAATGAGATCTTGTCTCTAATATGAAACTTCAGAATCCCATGTCATGATTAGTACTCTTCATTTCTGCTAAGTCTGGTAGCAACTAAGCATATGTGCTAAATTGTTTGATAGAAAGGAGTACGAACATAATTTCCAATTCTAGCAGAATTAAGGCACTATGCCCTACATTTCATACAAATAAGAAACCTATTTAAATGTTAAATGCTTAAAGAATCAAACTCAATCATTGTGGCACTTTAGGTTCTTGTGCTTTGTGCACTAGACTTTTTGAAATGAATCAAAAACCACTGCAAATTTGGAAGACGTACATGTTACTATTATAGCAGCAAAAGAAACCAAGCAAGAAAGCATAATAGAACTTGAGAAGATGACAGACCACAATCTTGACAGCTATAATTACCCAAGCCCCTTAAAATAAAAAACTTGCAACAGCCACTCTTCCCCATATTGATATAAGAATACAACCAACCAAGCTCATCTTTTGAGAACCATTTAACCTACCTCATCATCAGTCAAAAGGAGGACATCACTCATGCACAAAATCCTCCTGAGTGTCTGTTGTTGCTCAGGAGTCCCATGAAGAAGGGATTTGTTACGTGGTCCTGGATCAAAAAAGATCGCAGTCCCTGCAAGCCTTGCACATTCAAGCATAGAAACAATTAAGCCAGGGGAAATCTCATCAAAAAGAAAACCATTGCAGAACAGAACCTTGGACTGCTTAATCACTCCCTCTGCTTTTGCAGATAATTTACTGATCCATTTAAATGCAGGCTCCTTGTTGAAATCAAATTGACTGCAAGAAAAAGAATAACAAAAAACTTTTGAGAAAAAACTAAGATGAAAATATTCCATGAAAGGAAAAGAAAGTACATTGCATCCACAAATAAGACAGTAATTTCATTCTCATTTTGCAGTAATTTAGACATATTCAGAAGAAATAAATGCAAGAAAATTAAGCTTTTCATAACCCAGTAAAACTATAACAAATAAACAGCCTCCAGATAAAAGATGGCGTTATTCAAAGCTGAATAGTATGAATATAAGTATCACATAAAGCAAAAAAATCCAAATCCAGTTAAATAAATGAAAGAAATATATCTATTGATTCATTCCACCTAAAATTTATACACTGTAAATTTTGTTTTTCTCTGAATTTCCAGGGCAGGACATATTTCTGGGACAGCAAAACATTTCCCCTGATTCTGGGGACATGAAGCGGATAGCTGGGGTATAGAGAATAATACACACACAAACAGATAGCGTGCGCGCGCACACACACACACCCAGACCCAGCATGCACATGCACGCCGCACACACACAGTAAAATTAAATAAAAATATTTTTTAATAATTTTCATTTGCATAATTATGAAGAGCTGAAATTCAAATAACACCCATGAGATGCAAGTTTGAACACTGAAAATCAAAATCAGAGTCTCATAAAACAATTCAAATCAGATAATAAAAATATAGCAATTGTATTCTGCTATTTTAGCCATGACAAGTCACAAAATGCTTGGCTGCAACATTAAGCATCACCTTCAGTAATCAGAGATGTTATCAGACGCATCTCCCATGATCTCCAAAAGCTGATTATCTATGTTGGACTCTGAATCAGCTATCTCCTCGTACAAGACCCCAACCAATTGTAGATGACTCTCTTGGTCTTCATCAACCTGTGTCAACTCGTTGAATTCCATTTTCCTTGTACTTGCACATCTTCAATTCATGAGGCACAAGGCACTGTGTCCAACAAATAACTTCTACAGTGTTCCAGAAGTAAGCATGTTCCTCTTGATAGAGTGGATAAAACTATATGTGAAAAAATTCTTTTCAACAGTTGAGAAACTAACCACCTGTGAAAAGTGAATAACAAGCATATCTAGCATCATCAGGCCGCCTCCATCTAGCCACTACCATCCTTTGGAGTCCTA
>VDFB02375129.1:0-13130 GCA_007258455.2 Sequoia sempervirens
CCCAAGCCCTCCTTTATAGTGATTTACAACACAGAAACCATTTGTGGTTTTACAAACCATATACATGTTACTTGTCATTTGTAACTCCAAGATGGAAAAACAACCAAGTTAAAATAGCATTTTCGTCCATAATTTTGTCCTCTAGTTTAGACCCCCATAAAAGTTATACAATGAGTTGTTTATACTCTAAAAATAGCCCTCCTATATTCTACTAGGGACAAGGCACATTTTTTAACAACTCATACACCTTTTTCCAACACATAAACATGTGGAGAATTACCACAAACAAATTCTAGAATTTTCTGGAAAAAGCTTGCAAGGTTGAGACACAATTCTCAACATTCTCCCACTTGTCGAACACCTTGCAAGAGTCAGGGGATCCAAAGTGTCATGGACTTAATTGCTAGGGGCCGAGAGCCCCATAGACTCTGAACACCATTTGAATTTCTCTGTGCTCATGGGCTTAGTTAATGCATCAACAACATTCACCAAAGTCTCCACCTTCTCCAGCTTCACCTTGCCGTCCTCGACCATATCTCTCACAAAATGATATTGTACATCAATATGCTTGGTCCTGGCATGAAATGTCGGGTTCTTCGCTAGGCAGATTGCACTCTGACTGTCACTATAAATTGTCACTGCACCCTGTTTGAACTCTATATCTGAACACAATCTCTTTAGCCAGATGGCTTCCTTGCAGGCATGACTAGCTACCATATACTCTACCTCTATAGTGGACAAAGCGACCACAACTTGTCACTTGCTCATCCAACTAATTGCACCACCGAATAATGTAAACACATATGCACTGGCGGATCTTCTTTTATCAACATCACCGGCTCAGTCTGAATCCACGTAGCCTTGAATATCCAAGGAATGCTCATTTCCTGTTCCATGGAAACATATAGAGTACTCTGAGGTACCCCGCAAGTATCTGAAAACTCTTTTTACTGCATCCCAATGTGCTCTTCCTGGATTAGACATGTAATGGGAAAGTACTCCCACTGCTTGGGCAATGTCTGGTCTTGTACAAACCATAGCATACATCAAACTTCCAATAGCACTCTGATATGGTACTCGACTCATCTCTTCCATCTCCAATGGGGATGTAGGACACTGTGAGCTAGAAAGCTTTGTTCCCATAGTAACAGGAACACTCAATGGTTTGGAATCCTGCATATTGAATCTTCTCAGAATAGTACCAACATACTTACTCTGGCCTAGCCAAAGCTTTCTTTTTTCCTATCTCTTATAATCTCCATTCCCAAAATATGCCTTGCTGCACTAAGATCTTTCATTTCAAACTTTGCTGAGAGCTGAGATTTTAATTCTGTAATCAAACCTTTTCCTTTGCCAATAAACAACATGTCATCAACATATAAGGCAATAACCAGGAAATAATCATCATCAAACTTGTAATATATACAGTGATCATATTTAGATCCCAAACTCAAAACATATGTATCAAACTTCTGGTACCACATCCTAGGACTTTGTTTTAAACCATACAAGGATTTCTTCAACTTACAGACCAAATGACTTTTACCTTTCACCACAAAGTGCTCTGGCTGTGTCATATAAATTTCTTCCTCCAAATCTCCATGAAGGAAAGTTGTTTTCACATCCATCTGCTCAACCTCTAGATCATAAGCAGCTGCAATAGAAAGTAAAAATCGAATGGATGTCATTTTTGCTACAGGAGAAAAAATTTCACCATAATCAACTCCTGCAACCTGGGAGTAACCTTTTGCAACCAAATGTGCTTTATACTTCTCAATGCTTCCATTTGAACCCATCTTCCTTTTGAACACCCATGTACAACCAACAGGCTTCCGTCCTTCAGGCAATGGTACAAGGTCCCATGTGTCATTCTTCTTAAGAGCTGCCATCTCTTCTTCCATGGCTATTTTCCAGGACTCTGAATCATTCATACCAAGAGCCTCTTCTATAGATCTTGGTTCATCAATATTAGCATTCAAAGCAAATATACACCTCCAATCATCAGGAGAATATCCATACCTTTCTGGTGCTTTCCTCTGTCTACTAGACACCTTCGAACAAGATCTGGTTCAGGTTCAGGTTCTCCCTCTTCCTCTGATGATTCAGAAATCGTAGAGCTCTCCTCAACATCTTGTCTTTCTAAGGGCCTCGATTCAACTTTCTCAGGTGTAGCAGGCAATTGAATCACATCTTTCTTTTCTTCCATCTGTTTTGGCTGCACTATAACAGAAGAAGGCTTAGTTTCTCTAAAAATAACACTTCTGGAATAAAATACCTTTTGTGCAATAGGATCCCAAAGCTTGTATCCTTTCACACCATAACTATACAGCTTTGTTGTCCAATTTTTTCCACTTCTCCTTTGGCACATGAGCATATGCCTCGCAACCAAACACTCTCAGATGTCTAAGTGAAGGCTTGTGGCCCGACCACGCTTCCATTGGTGTCTTATCAACAAGAGCTGATGTAGGAGACCTGTTTATCAGGTAGCAGGCAGTGGCTACAGCTTTAGCCTAGAACTTTTGTTCTAGTCCAGCTCCACTCAGCATACTCCTAGCCTTCTCCATCAAGGTCCTGTTCATTCTTTCTGCAACTCCATTCTGTTGTGGAGAATACGGAGTCGTCTTCTCTCTTTTAATACCACAATCTTTACAAAATGTGTCAAAATCATTAGAGCAATATTCACCACCATTATCAGTTCTCAAACACTTTATCTTCTTTCCAGTCTGCAACTCAACCATTGCTTTAAACTCTTTGAAACGACTGAAAACTTTAGCTTTACTCCTAAGAAAATAAACCCATGTTCTTCTACTGAAATCATCAATGAAAGAAACATAATAAACTGATCTACCAATAGAAGAAACATCAACTGGACCAAATACATCTGAATGGATAAGATCCAAAATACATGAAGACTTATGTGAACTCGAGTAAAACTGAATACGATTTTGTTTACCATAGATACAATGCTCACAAAAATCGAACTCAAGATTGTAGTCATTCAACCCATCAACAAGGTTTTTATTTTTCAAGGTCCGTAGACCCTTCTCACCTATGTGGCTGAGTCTTTGGTGCCATAACATGGTCTTCTCTGCAGACAACTTTGATTCGGTAGATAAAGCACCCTTAGGTACCCAAAAATCACGACCATCTATTGAAAGAGAAACCCTCTCCTTCTCCAACAAAGTAGTCATTTTCACAATCTTATCAGAAGTACTATTGCACTCAACCGTGCATGCATCAAGCTGGTACAATGTACCCAATCTGCTTCCTCTTGCTATTACCATAGCACCTCTCACCATTTTCACACCTGCTTCAGAAAACTGTACAAGCACACCCGCATCTATTAGTTTGCTAACAGATAACAAATTTCTTGCTAGTCCCGGGATATGCAAGACACCATCAAATCTTCTAATTCTACCATCAGAAAATTTCACATGAATAGTTCCACGACCAACAATATCAAGAACAGAGTTATCACCCAAATACACCTTACCACCATCAAAATTTTCATACTTACTAAACTAGTTTCTATTAGGAATCATGTGGAAAGATGCACCTGAGTCTATCAACCATGCATTGTCACCTACATGAGTGGCCAAGGATGCGATGAAAGCATCTCCATCTTCCTTCTCGGACTCAGAATCATAATCTTGCTTCTTCTTCTTCTTCTTCTTCTCCTCTTTACAGTCCTTTTAGAAGTGTCCAGGTTTGCCACAATTCCAGCAGATTGCCTTGGACTTACTAGGAGATTTTGATCTCCCCTTATTCTTGGACTTAGAATGGCCATGCTGCTTTTCATTCTTGCCTCTTTCTTTTGGTATTCCTCGAACACTCAAAGCCTCTTTGGCATTTAGAGAGACCTTCCTTCTCATCTCCTCAAAAAGTAGAGAACCAACAATGTCCTCCATCTTCAAGACAATTGAAGTGCTCCCTATGGCCATGACAAGGTTGTCCCATGAGTCTGGCAACGAACACAACAAAGTTTGGCACCTTTCTTCTTCATCCATCTTAACCCCAATTGAGGTCAACTGAGTCACCAACATAGTGAATGTTTCAAGATGCTCAGAAATTCGTCCACCTTCTTCCATTCTCAAGGAATACAACTTCTTCCTCAAGAAAATCTTATTCACAAGTGATTTTGCTTGGTAGATCTCACTTAGCTTCTTCCAAAGCTTCTTTGCAGTAGATTCTTCATGGACATTAATCATAATTGAATCTGCAAGACACAATTTGATGAAGACACAATTTGATGAGACCTTTAGCTTTTCTATTAGTCACATCATATTGTGCAGCTAAAGTTGGATCTGTAGGCCTAAGTGTATTCTCATCCACCGCATCCCATAGATCTCGATCAATTAATAGATCTTCCATCTTCAACTTCCACATCTCAAAGTTTGTGCCAGAAAACTTTTCTACATCAATCCTCCCCAATATGCTTGCCATCTTTGCAATCCTGCAATACAGAAATGAAAACCTCTGCACAAGCTCCCACTCAAACCTTGATTAGCTCAAAAAACCCTGTACCCAACAAATAGAACCAAAATTGGCTAGGCTCTTATACCACTTGTAAGGAAGCAAAGGTGCACGGAATTGCTTCCTACGCTAATCTTGAGAGGACGATTATGCAAATTCTTACAACTATTACAAAGATTTCAATGGACAAATAAACATGCATAAATGAAATATCACAATAAACACAACATAGTAATTACTGTGGGGAAACCCTTCTGGGAGAAAAACCCCACCCTCCAAAACCCGCACAATGTATTATCAAATCAAGAAGATTACAATACACTTGCAATGCAAGTTCTTACAAGAGCGCATCACCACAACTCGAACTCAAACTCAGAGAGACTCCTTCTAGCACCCAGTCTTGCAAACTGAACTCGATGATTCAAACACCTCCCCAAGCCCTCCTTTTATAGTGATTTACAACCTGGAAACCATTTGTGGTTTTACAAAACCATGGGCCAAAACCATGCCACATGTTACCCACTTGTCATTTGTAACTCCAAGATGGAAAAACAACCAAGTTAAAATAGCATTTTCGTCCATAATTTTGTCCTCTAGTTTAGACCCCCATAAAAGTTATACAATGAGTTGTTTATACTCTAAAAATAGCCCCCCTATATTCTACTAGGGACAAGGCACATTTTTTAACAACTCATACACCTATTTCCAACACATAAACATGTGGAGAATTACCACAAACAAATTCTAGAATTTTTTTGGAAAAAGCTTGCAAGGTTGAGACACAATTTTCAATAGTATCAACCTAGACATACATACATAGAAATTTAACACTTATAATATTTACAAGTGTACATGCATGTATTTCATATATCTAGTGAATTCAAAATTCATAATTGTAACTATACTAATGTAAACTTTAAACAATTTACAATATGAATGTACCTACCCCTAATCTATGATCCCTGATAGTGGAGGAGTGCTTGACAATCCCTCAAGAAAAATCGACATGGAAGCTGATTGACTCGCCTAAACCAACATAAATATTTCAAACATATATGTGATTCAATTATAAATTTAAAAATCAAGTTAAATTTATGATTTCATATGTAATTTTAAAAATTGAAATCAAAATACCCCATAAGGGTTGCTGAGTACAACTAGTGTCAATGTATGTACTCGTGGAACATATGATTGCCCCATCGTTAGTGTCATCTGTACACCAAATATTTTGATTGTTAAAATATATTGCAAACTTTTCTTTGATATATACATCCATCAAAATTCTTATAAAATGAACGTACACAAATGCATATTTATACCTGTGTCGCAGTCTCCTCAGGGTGATGGTCTGCTATAAGAAACTCTACAAATGAACTAATGCGACCAGATGAACCACTAGAATCTCCACGTCCACCTGAACTAGGTGTGGCCTGATCAAGTCCATAGCATACTTGATGACAACTAGTACATATATGGGGGATGAGCCTCGACACTCCTAGAGCACTACTCAGACTAGCTCCATAAAAAACTTCTCCATCATCATCGTCTCTATGCTCCCAAAAACCATATACTATCGATCCCAAAAATGTGCACTCATCTGTGGATGTATGCACCACCTCATGGATATTCTAGATTTGTTGGGTGGAATGGGTTGTCAAGTAACGAGGTCAAGAAAGTAGGGGGCTAGGTGGGCTTTCATTATTTTAAGGTCTAATATTTGTTTGTAAGAGAGACCGTCAGCATAAAATTCTCTCATTTGTTCTATGTCTCATTGATGCCTATCTAGATCATAATCGATCGTCCTGATGGCATCCACAATGTTTTGCATCACATATGCAAAATGTCTCACATGTGGTGGAATCAATGCTTGACTCCGCATAACATTGATTTGATTTTGTAAGGATGCAACTTGATCATTTATACGTGCTCACAAGCGAGCCTTGTCAGATGCGATAGGTGTTGTATGTGGCATATTAGGAGGAGGGGAAGGTGGAGGTGGAGGGGGAGGTGGATGAGGTGGTGAATTTATGATATCATCAATTTTAAAATCATCCATGATATGAGATATAAATGTGCACTTGCATTAAATTATACAAAATTAACATAAAACTTAAAAAATTACAAGAAATAGTTAAATTTGACACTTGCACATGCAAATTTGTTTAAATAGGATGTGCATACATATATTAAGATCATATATTTAATTGAAATGCACATATATGCATTGATTGAACTTGAGCACGTGCATACAGAATTCAAAATTTAACATGTACATACATTTAAAATAAAAAATATGATGCATAATTTGCATGCATACATCATTAAACTAAACTATGTACATACATGCAAATTTCAAAATTTAAGAACTATATGCAGATTTTTAATACATGTGTACATACTAAACAATAAACTTGAAACATTCACAAAAATCTCATTTTATGTCTAACACAAAAACACACACACACACACACACACATATATATATATATATATTACAATTTTCCAACAGGAGAAATCATGATCTAGTAGATAGTCATAAAATATATTCTATTATATATTGTTCATTATAAGTTCATAAATTCCACCAAATTCATAAATTCATGTCGTTAAAAATATCCATCGTTCACCAAATTCATAAATTTATAACTATTTAAGACCAATGTCTTAATTTAGAAACTATTGTGGCTCTCTATTGCATCTCTTTATTTCTTTGTGTTTTCCTTTTCAGAATTGGAAGTTCTCCTCTCCTCTAGCCATTTTCGATGCTCATCTAAGATCCCATCCATAGCCCTGACAACATCAACAAGGGTTTGCATCCTAGGTGCAAACATCCTCACAGGTGGTGCGACACATTCTTCATTTTGAATAATGTAGATTTGATCTTGGATGGTTCTAACATTGGCATTGATTCATGCTTGCAAACAAGCACCATCGATTTCAGGTGGTGGAGGTAGGTGGTTATGAGGTGGAGTGGGTAGAAGTGGAGGTGATGGTGGTGGAGATGGATGGCGTGGAGGTGGATTGCGAATATTATTGAATTGATCCATGTGATCTTTAAGATATGAGTGAACTTGCATTAGATTTGTAATTTCAAAATGTAAGATACATGTTTAGGAAATATCTTTAAACTATTCAATATAAATGGCCTTTAATTGAATACAAATGATAAAATATGTAAGCCTCATTTATGTCTAAGGCATGCTACTTGAATGAAAATACAATTAAATATTAATCTAGGACAATTTATGAATGCTATAGGGTTTACAATTTAGAGTTTAGGATTTAGGTTTTAGGGTAATACGATGGCTTAAGGGGATCTATGTAGTAAGGTCCTAGTACAAAATGACATGGATTTTAAGTGAATAAAATTTGGTGAAGAACTTATTTGATCCCCTTAATAAATGTCATATTAGGACCCCTTAAGAAATTGATTTACGATTTAGGGTAACAGGATGGCTTAAGGGGATCTATGTCTAGTGAGGTTCTAGGAGAAAATGAAATGGTTCAAGTGAATAAAATTTGGTGAAGTTTCCCAAGGAAACCAAATTTCATTAAGAGCCTAAGAAAAAATGATGGCTTTAGGGTTTAGGGTTTGGGGTAATAGGATAGGTTAAGGGGATCTATGTAGTAAGATCCTACGAAAGAATTACATGGCTTAAGGGAATGAAATTTGGTGGAGTTGCCTAAGGCAACCAAATTTCATTTTAAGGTCCTAGGACAAAATGAATGCTTTAGTGTTTAGGGTTTAGATTTTAGAGTTCAGGGTTTAGGGTTTATAGAACTTAGGGTGAATTTTTGGTGCCCCTTGGAATATAATGAACTTGAAAGTTAGTGAAGAACATTTTCTTGTGGAATAGTTGATTGAGATATCTCTTGTTTCAACTGACCAACCTAGATCATGAAATCTCATTCATATTATAATCTTGCACGATCTTATTATTGTTAAATTTGGTTGCCTTGGAAAACTTCACCAAATTTTGAGAACTTCTTTGATCCCCTTAAGAAATCAATTTATGATTTAGGGTGATAGGATGGATTAAGGGGATCTAGATGTCTAGTGAGGTCCAAATTTAGTCATAGTGTGACCTCATGTTAAAAATGAATCAATCTATACATATCACAATAATAATATACATCTATCAAAACAAGTAAAAATTTCCTCCTACATTAGGGGATATCAAAATAAATATAAAATATTTTAATAATTATACTTGTAATCACTTATTAATAAGTTATATCATACATAATCTTAATCACATAATAAGGGAATAAATATACATATGTAGAAGATACAAAAAAAAAAGAGGCTACTCACATGGATCTTGATCCTTCTAGGAAGTACCTAGATTGATGTATTTCGTGGACTCTATGTAGGTGTTGGGACCTTCGCAGGTCGCTCCTTGTATATTTTCAACAATCCCACTCTCCCTCTATAGAATTATTTCCTTTGTTATTAGAGTTCTTTTAATCTTCTAAATTGACCTCTTATTTATAGGAGCATAATATTAATCCCCCTCCTCTCTCTATTGTAATAATAGCCTAGTTTCCCCAACCTATCATCATGTACCTCCTCCATTTCCCATGTAATAGGTACCTTAGGTGTTAAATGGTTCCATCTTGGTCTCCTTATTAATGCATTTCTATCCTTCCACATAAATCTATATAGTATCAAAATATAGGTAATTTTATGGTTATCATCTCCCTTAATTGCTAAAGAACCCATTATGCTTTAGGATGGGTGGATTATTATCTAGGATCACATCTTAAAAATCCTATAGAGGTCATGGTATGTGTTTCTTAATACATATATTCCCATACAAACCTCTTTCCATGTATTATCAACTCTCCTATATAATAGACACCTTACTATTTAAATTTCATATGATATATACCCAAGTGTTTCCAATTGGAATTGCTATAATTATACTTTTATGGTATTCTAGATATTCATAATAGTTTTCATAAATCTACCAAATAGACCCATTCTTGAAATTGAACCTACATAATTTTAGGTATCTCCAATGAAAGAAGTTACCCATATCACTCTCACTCGCGCTTTCCTATCTTGTGGATATAATAGAATAAAGTTTTCTTCCAATGATTTAGATCCCTATTGAACATGTCTAAGTGTCATAGAGAGTGATCATCCACTCTTCATAAACTTGTAGAAACTAAAAGGTTTTATATTATGTGTTCAAATAAGTGAAAACATTACAAAAAGCTCTACTGGATGGTGACAACAGAGGGTTTTTTAAGGCAGCCAAATTTCATTTTAAGGTCCTAAGACAAAATTCAAATGCTTTAGTGTTGAGGGTTTAGATTTTATAGTTCAAGGTTTAGGGTTTAGCAAACTTAGGGTGAAGTTTGGGTGGCCCTTGGAATAATTTGGACTTGCAAGTTAGTGCCAATTGGAAATCGATTGTACGTGCTTGGATTTACAATTTGCTAACTAAATTTGCAAACAAACATTGATAAAATTTATGAATTGTAACTATTCTTTAACATATTGTTTTCTAATCTAATTATAATTTAACATTGAAACTAAAGTTTAACATATTGTTTTCTCCATACAATGCAAATGAAATTTAAAACATTTAAGCAACGCAAATGAATTTTCTTGAGCTCAAAATTACCTAGTTTTCAAAATCAAAATGATTTGTTCAATTTCAATTTAGGTTTTAGCAATTTTTTTTGTTCCAATTCAATTTAGGGTTTCAATTTCTTAGCAATTAGGGTTTTTAATGCAATTTTTTCGTTTCATTTCAAACTAGGGTTTTCAAATTCAATTTTTTTTTTTGATTTGAATTCAGGGTTTCAAAAAGCTTGATTAGGGTTTCTAAATGCAATTTTTTTATTTCATTTCAATTTGTAGGGTTTTGAAATGCAATTTTTTTTGTTTTGTTTCAATTAGGGTTTTCAAATTCAAATTTTTTTGTTTCATTTCAATTAGGGTTTTCAAAATCAATTTTTTTTGGTTTGATTGAACAATTTAGGTTTCAAAAGCTAAAATTTGTTTCTAAAACACAATTCAAGGTTTATTTTTTCATTTCTATTTAGAAATCTTCAAGTTTCATTGCATTTTTTGATCTATTTCTACAATTACTCATTTATACTATAACAGGAAATAAAATTCTTAAAATGTCAAATAAATTAAAAAAAACACGCTAAAATTAGTTATTCTATTCACAATTTCAATAAAAAATGAAAAAATGCAAAAAAAATGGGGGTGCGCAGGTACCTAAAGCTGTTTGTGGAGGTCGTTGTCACCTGAACTCGGGATCCTGTCTGCTGCAAAATGCAGTTTGTTCGTTTAAAAAAAAATAAATACCATTATAAAATGGGATCCCGATTTTTACAAAATGGGATCCCGATTTTTACAAATCGGGATCTCGTTTAATACTAATTGGGATCTCATTCCTTGTCTGTCGGTTCGGGACCCTTCAACAAACTAGATCCCAATTTTTAAAAAGCGGGATCCTATTTTGCATTTAGGCTTGGGATCTCGAAGCTAAATGGGATCCCGATTTTTAAAAATCGAGATCCCATTTTTGCAATGCCGATTTCTTTTTTTTGGCTAAGGAAAAAACTTCCATGTTTCATGGACTCAACTTTGTGCACTTACCCGATTGTTACATATTGTTGTTCATACATCATTCCTTCATGTTTCGTTTCATTACAAGGTTTAATTACCAAAATGGGGTTTTACCAAGACAAACCCCCATTCCCTAACAAACAACATTTTTCTCTCTTTGATGTGTGATTACAAATTTTAGGTTAAAGATCATTTAAAGAGAAAAATTGAGGAAAGTTGTAAAGTTGTCAAAATTGCAAGAAAAGTTGTCAAATCACGAAAACTCCTCTACATAATTTGTTTCTAGATGTCCGACAGTGAACACTTAGAATCTGAGAGTGCAGACCTGGCAGAAGAGAACCCATGAAGCATTTTTCAAGAACCCTATAAGCCAGGACCCATTTTCCATAGGGAAAATGAGTCCTCAGTGAGCTTCAAAAGGTGACTTTTGGTGAAAGGTACACAACATTTTCCCCTTTTTAGATTTTCCTTTTGATTACTGTTTCTGTCAAATTTAATTGTTGTTCTTCATTTGCATTTTATAGCTTACATTTTGAATGAACTTAGGAAAATAGGTCCTTTGTGGTTCATCAATCCTATTTTGGTAAACACACCTATTTTTCTTTGTTTCACATCAAAATCTAAAAATTATAAAACATCAAAAATCCAAAAAATCATTAAAACATAAAAAAAAATCATAGAACATCAAAAATATCATCAAAATCCAAAAAATCATGAAACATCAAAGATTAAAAAAATCATAAAACATCAAAAACTCCAAAAATAGAGTTAGAGTCAGTCTGTGATAGTCTAAGTCCAATTGAAATACGATGTCTCTACATGTATAACATAGGCAAGACCATCTTTTGATGGGCCCCTGAGGTGATAGGTCATTCCTTTAGGGTTTTTTGAGTCTATCTTGGTCTATTGTCTTTGGTCCTATAATAAGTTATCCCTTTCTATGGTCAACACTTCAGAAACAAGCCAACAGATATCCAAACTAAATCCTGAATCAACAAATCAACTTTTCAATTGGTCTTCCATCCAAACTAGTCAATTTCCTAATCATCAACACTTGTCAGGTCAATGGGCTTATCATTTTGTCTTATTCGGGATGCATCCTTCTTGAATTTGGACATGGTCATTTGTCAACCTTATCATTTTCCTTATACAAGATATGTATTTCCTAAAACTAGGCATGGTGAATTAGTCGGCTAATCTGATTAATCAATGAAATTGGTCAATTAATCAATCAATATTGTCAATTGGTCAATTCTATTGGTCAAGCAATCTTGTCAATTGGTCAATCTTATCAATCAATCAAATTTGGTCAAACAATCAATCTTTTCAAGCAATCAATCTAGTCAAACAATCAATAAATTGGTCAACCTTAACAATCAATCAATTGACCAAACTTATCAATCAATCAACATCGGTCAATTAATCAAACTCATCAATCAATCACATCAATCTTATCATCAAATAAATTCTGAAAACTGATCTAAATGGCTATTGACTTTGTTGGTCTAGTTGGTCTTATCTTTTTTATTTGTCTTTGGTCATGTTACTAGCTACCTCAAGGATGTCCCATGAAGTATTTAGAGGAGTGATGGTGGATCATGATATCTTTTCTTTTGATTGTTGCTTATGGTTTGTCTTGACAAAGAGACTGGGGCAACTGGGTCCTTAGTATGAGTCATGGCATTCCTTGTTTGTTGAGTGTCTACTTTCACAAGTGGTAACATTGCACACCTTGGTCCATGGCATACCATGATGTTTATTTTCCATTTTCTATAATTTTGTCACTTGATGATGATAAAAATGCAAGTTGACATCTATTAAGCAAGAATATCAATCTTGTTCCATTTGACTAACTCTACACTAACATCCATCTTCTTTGCACTAGCATCCATCTTCTCTACGCTCACACTCCTTCTGTTTTGCAATCATCTTGATGGCATCCTATGACACACAAAATACCCTACATGCATAATCATGTTAGAAGCATCATAAGCATCATGGGTAAGTGCAAAAAGATGGGGGCCAAAAAGGTGTCTTAAGTAGCCACATTTTTTTTGAAATCAAG
>VDFB02375130.1:0-40068 GCA_007258455.2 Sequoia sempervirens
CATCAATGACAACCACATATCAAAAAAATCCAACACTAAGACCTAATGGGAGTGTGTTAAACACATTACAACACTAAGTCAAGGCATTATTAAGCTAAATTTTAACAAGGACCTAAACAAGTGTGAAAATGTCAAGGACAACCATTTTTGACACTACACTATGTAAAGCCATATTTCATGTATTCAAAGGTAGAGAGATTCTTTGGGAAGATTCCTTCCTTCTACATTCCTAGAATCCATAGAAAAAAATGGTGAACCCAATACTCAGAGTGAGGGTAATACTGAAGAAGAAATTTCCCTATCACCAACATTTGCTACACTTATAGAGGGAACATACCACATCATGGGTGATGCAATGGATGATGATCTTGAACATGCACTATTTGAGTTCCTAATCACTAACTAGGAAAGGGCTACAGTGTTGAAGAACATCCCTCCTTTAGCCTTACCAATCTTGTATGGGTTAATGACTAAGGACCCAAATACATTTTTGTTTGAATTTTATTTTTGAGTAGAATTTATGACTATACTTTTGATGCTCATAGGCTCAAAATCTTCCCTGCCACTCTAAAAGATGCATCCCTAAGATGGTTCATGGGATTAGGTAGGGATGTTGTTCCTGATTGGGATACCATGAAGACATTGTTCTTGGAGAAGTACCAAGACTATTATAGGGGACCTGATAGGAGGAAAGATGAAATTTTTAGAATTTCACAAAAGGAGGATGAACCGCTAGAAGATTATGTGGAAAGATTTCAATTTTCCTTGAAGAAAAAACCATAGAAAAAGTTGTCTAAAGAGTCCCTCAAGTTAGTATTTTTGAGGGGATTCAATGATGACTATATGGATTCCCTCAACCTCATTGGACAAGGAGATATCTATAAGATACCATTTCAAGACATTTGTAATTTCTATAAGAATTATTCCAAGATCTTCACTAAAATACTAAGAGGAGATAGGATATCCAATATTGGAAAATCATCTATAGGGGTTTTAAAGATAGAATTAATCAACCTTTTGTCTAACATGAAGGAGGAAATTATCACCCACTTGGAAACTCAGTTGGATACTCTCCACATCAAAAATAAGTAGGAGGAAGCTGAGGTAATGCTCATTGAATACTGCCCAAGTTGTAGGCAAAGGAAAGCAAACTGTAAATGCAAAAGGGTGGCTAGTATCCAACAAGATAAAGTTGAAAAACCTGATTTCCAACCACTTGAAGGAGAGGATGGACAACTCTTTTATAGAGCTCAAATAATTCCATGGAAACAAAGATGAGGTATGCCACAAGACCCTCAACTTCAATTCATCCTTTCCCATTGGAAATCAAAACTTTTGTGCTTGGAATTCTTAGCCTTGGACAGTAAACCAAAATCCATGGAAAAATCCTCAACAATGGCCACAATTATAGAAAATTAGAACCAACAACAACCAAATCCTTGGCCATAACAAAATTTCTAAGGTTCCAATTATAATCCCCAATGGCCAACACAAAAAAATTAGTGCCAACCTCAATGGAAAAAAGGTCAGCATTGACATCAACAAAACATGAACTATCAGCAGCCAATGCTTCCACCTTAGCAACAACAACAAGCTATTATGCCTCCATCAAATCCTACATCCTAGCCACCCAAGCAACCAAAAATACCTGACCAACCTACACCTAACTCTAACAAAAACCTTGTTCGACAGGCTTATACTAATGAAGCTATGCAATACCCCATTTATAGGGTAGACGTGAGTGATGTCCACCTCAGATCAGGAAAACAACTTGTTGGATCTTCAATCCCCTAAATTACTAAGATAGAGGATGAAGAGCCTATAGTTGAAGCTTAAGACAAAACACCTTTGGAATCAGTGTCAAATCACGTACACCAAACTACCTCAAGTACAAAGCCTCCTTTTCCTAAACACTTAGTCATTCAAAAGCTTCACACATAGGTTGAGACAAACTTCTTAGGTCAATTAAAAGATGTGAGCATCAAGATTCCACTCATCTAAGCTATCAAATACATACCTATTTATATTAAAACTATAAGGAACCTATGTCTTAAGAAACCAAGAAGGAAAAGGAAGGATCCTTAGACAGTCCATTTCTTAGGAAACCTTGTAGATATCATAGTAGGGAACATAACTGTCCCTAAGTATACAAACCCTGGTAGTCTAGTAGTATACATTAAGATTAATGGGATCCTTATTAAGAACACATTGATAGACTTCGGGAGAACAATCGATGTTATGACTAAAGAAACAATGCAGTTACTTCAGTTAGCCAACCTTAGACCTACACAAATGGTTTTACAATTAGGTGATAGGTCAACAATCAAGCTTGAAGGAATAATTGAAGATTTAGTTACTACATTGGACTCTTGGGAATATTCTATTTATTTCATAGTTTTATAGCCAAAGGTTAATCTTGTAGGATACCCACTCATCTTAGGAAAACCATGGTTAGCTATAGATGATGCATTCATAGGATGTGGGTCTAGAAATATGATAATATCTAATGGGACAATGACCAAGAAATTGGTCCTCTATCCTCTATCCCAACCTTATGTTGATCTTGAGAAAACTATTTTATTTAGCCCACTTTGGATGAGGAAGATAACTATTCTCTACAAACATTGATGATGATAAAACACAACCAATGATCAGGATGAAGATGAGCTCATTGCTCACATAATCTAGAATGACTATGGTAGGATCTTGCAACAATAGGACTACCTCACATGCCTACAAGACCCCTTGCAAAGTATTATACCCTTCAATTCCTCAGAAGAAATATCTCATACATTTCATTTCTTACTATCACAACAGTGTGTACTAATCATTCCAAGCCTTGACCTCTCATATATGCATGAATCATCCAAGGAATTAGAAGTCATGCCAGGAAAAATGCTAAACATAAATAATGCCTTGATTGAAGAACAATAGAATTCCCTACACATAGTGCTATAGGCACACTCAACAACATATGCATGGGATTACCATGATATGAAAGGAATCAATCCTGACTTATGTATACCTAGGATTTATATCAATGATGGTTATATACCCATTAGACAACCTCATAGATTTCTAAACCCTGCTTTGAGAGACATAATCAAAGATCAACTTCATAAACTCCTTGATGCAGGTTTTATCTATCATATATCTGATAATGAATGGGTCTCACCTTTGGTAATTATTCCTAAGAAAGGTGGAAAATGGAGAGTTTGTGTAGATTACAAGGAGCTGAATACAACCACTAGGAAAAACCACTTTCCATTGCCCTTCATAGATCAAGTACTTGATTCCTTAGCTAGGAAAAAGTATTTTTCATTCCTAGATGGTTTCAGTAGCTACAATTAGATAAAAATTGCTCCAAAATATTAGGAAAAAACTACATTCACATGTCCTTGGGGTACTTATGCCTACTCTATTCTTCCATTTGGTTTATGCAATGCTCCAACTACTTTTCAAAGGGCAGTGCTCAACATCATTTCTGATTATGCTCATGACTGTATGGAGATATATATGGATGATTTCACCATATATGGAGAGGCTTATGAGGAAGCCCTCAAAAATTTGGAAAAGGTATTGAAAAGATGTAAAGAACACAATCTGTCACTTAGCAACTAAAAGTGCTTTATGATGATGACATATGACACTGTTTTAGGGCAGTTTATATCTAGTGCAAGGATTCAGGTTGATCCACATAAAATAGAAATTATCTCTACATTACCTATTCCATAGAAGCAAAGAGATATGAGAAGTTTCCTTGTCCATTCAAGCTACTATAGGAGGCTTATTAAATACTTCAGTAAGATTGTTGCACCATTGTTTGTTTTGTTGAGCAAAAAACATGCATTTGAGTGGAAAATAGAATACCAACACTCATTTGAAGAGCTGAAGATAGCCTTGACTCAAGCACCTATTTTGAGGGGTCCTACCCTTTCATATACATACAAATGCTTTACATTTTTCCATTGGAGTAGTTTTGGGTCAGAAAGAGGGTAATAAAGAATATGCAATATACTACATTAGCAAGAATCTTCAAGGAACAAAGCTGAATTACACTGTTACAGAGAAGGAGATGTTAGTAGTATTGTATGCCATCAATAAATTTAGGCATCACATTACTAGTTATTTAGTTTTTGTCCATATATACCACACTGCTATTAGATATCTTATGAATAAACCTATTGTAGGGGTAGATTGGTTAGATGGTTGCTCCTTCTACAAGAATTTGATATTATCATAGTGGATAAACTTAGTAAAGCTAATGTTGTGGCAGATTTTCTATCAAGATTGCCAACACAATTAGATGAAGGAGTGGTGGATGATTCATTCCTAGGTGAACACTTATTTTCTCTAAATGTATATATTCCATGGTATGTTAACATTGCCAATTATTTAGTAATAGAGTAGATTCCAACACATTTTTTTCTGAGGGAAAAGAGATAGTTGGTACATAATTTTTTTTCATAATCTTGGATATTAGGTTATTTGTTTTACGCTAGCCCTAAAAACATCATGAGAAGCTGCATAAGGGAAGATGAAATATTTAATATTATGAAGGCTTGCCATGATGAGCCATGTGGAGGTCATTTTGCAGCAAAAAGAACAACATTTAAAATCCTAACAACTAGTTATTATTGGCCAACTTTGCATAAGAATTATGTCAAATACACAAGGATATGTGATAGGTGCCAAAGAATGGGTCAACCAACAAGAAGTGATGAAATGCCATTATAGCCTCAGTTAACACTATCTCCTTTTGAGTAGTCATGAGTTATCTTTAGTGGATGTTGTGGGGCTGTTGTTGATTTATGATGTATTTTAAATGCAACTTGATTACCTTTTTTATGGGTTTTACGCCCCATCAAAACCTATTTTTACCCTTAATAAAAAACACTAGCTCCTTTTGACAAATGGGGTCTAGATATTATTGGACCAATCTCACCTACTTCCAACAACAAGGAATACATTTTTGTTTGCACTGATTTCTTGACTAAGTGGGAAGACATAAAGGCCTTACAATTTTCCAGAGATGGAAATGTGGCTAAATTCTTGTATGAGGATATATTCACTAGGTATAGAGTACCTAGAGAAAGAGTCATTGATCAGGGTCCATAATTTACTTCAAACCTCATCACCAAACTGGTTGAAGAATACCAAATTAGGAATAAGAAGTTAAAACCTTGCCACCCTTAGGGTAATGGTCAGGTGGAAGTTACTAATAAATAAATTGAAAGTATTCTCACCAAGGTAGTACAACTACATAGACAAGATTGGGTTGCAAGGTTACCAAAAGCAGTATGGACATATAGAACAACCTGAAAAACAATAACTGGTTTTACACCCTATGAGCTAGTGTATGGTAAAGCATTAGTCCTTTCAATTGAGTTTTAATATAAGACATTAAGGACAATAGTGGAATTGGAAATGGACCTAACAATAGCTCATAAGGAGAGGTTGCATAATTTCAATGCATTGGATGAAATTAGGATGGAAGAAATCCATCACACTGAGGTAATACAATAGAAAGGATGAAGTGGCATGACTAGTATATTAAAACAAAGGAGTTTAATGTAAGGGACTGGGCATTGTTATATGGTTCAAGGTACAAATAATTCAAAGGGAAAATCCAATATAGGTGGTTAGGACCCTATGAAATCAGTGACGTCTATCCTAATCGAGCAATCAAGTTGCACACCATCGATGCAGTCAGATTTTCTCTTTTGATTAATGGCCATAGATTGAAGCTATATAAGAAGCCATTGTAGAAAGATGATTTTATTTTCTCCCTATTTCAACAATATGGTATTCATAGTGATCCAAATATAGGTTTAGACACACAAAGTGATATTTCAGCGGCACGTGATATGTCAGGTACTTCAAGTAACCCAACGATTAAGCTACATAGCTCAATCCCTGAGATCATTTGGGATTAATTTATCACTTTATCTCACAAGCACACACAACACAATTATAATAATATTTATATTTTCTCTAGAGGGACCTATTTTTATTTACACATTCAGAAAGGGTCTTGATGGTGTAGGTACATGTAGCATAATAACTATCAACATTTAGAATGGGTCCTATTGTTGAAGGTACTCATAGCATCGTCTAATATAATAAAGGAAAAATTCAAATCACTTGGTGCCACATTAACTGCAAGTTCACACACATTCACCTCAAAATACTCACATAAAATATCCATCTCTTCACAATAAGTACTTGCAACATGATTCCATAATTTTTAGCTGCTAATTCAAATTTCAAATGTTTAAGCTATTGCATCACTAGCTATTATCCGTCTAATTCATCCCATCAATTTTCATTTGACACCTCACAATTCATTCGTCTGCAATTATTTTGAGTCACATCAAATCAAAATCTAGTTACATGCTTTTTAGTTTACATGCATGAGGATCCATTATCTCTTTCGGCCGGTATGAAAGGTATGCTATCATAATTACCATAGATTTCTTTAAGCTTTCATTATGTCTTTCATATTAATTCATGCATGCAAACTATTCATACCATGAATTTCCATTATTTCTAATTTTACCACTTCCCAATCACAACATGAAGTGAGGTCACTTCAACCATTAAGTTGGGGGGACGGTACAACTCAACCAATTTTTTTCAAAATCTGTCAACCAAATCAAATGCTATAGATAGATGCGACATGCAAAAACCTCCTAAAATTATGCCTACTTTTTACTAATATTTCCAAATTCCAAATTTCTAGTCCTAAGAACTTGAGCTAAGTCCAAACCAAATTCGAACCTAGAATCTATTTGTGAGCTCAAATTAAGTAGACAAGCTAAGAAGGGGAGTTGTAGTTGTGGTACGGTAGTAAAAGTATATGAGGAAACAACAAGAAGGAGAAGGGTTTTGAAGGTGGTGGAGTGAATTGAGCTGAATTTTCAAGATTGAACTAAACACATTGAGTAGAGAGAAGAAATTCATAATGGGAGGCGATGTTATAAGGAGAGAGCCATCAACTCATAAGAAAATTCTGTAAGATGCAATGGTTCTACCCATTTTTACTAGGGTTGGATAGCTTGATTATTTTATGAAACTAATAGAATATGATGATGATGTGACAAGAAGGTTTGTAACTACACTTGAGTATGATGAAATAATGGTGAAGGGACTATTAGTGGATGCATGTGAGGTCACCATAACACAAGTTATTGGGTTACCTAGAACTAGGGAAGAGTTTTTGACACGTGTAGATGCAGTTGCAGTCAGAGAGGAATTTTGCGAACAAGGAGAGGATTTAGACTCATCTCTAGAAGGTACAAAGAGACTCTCTCTTCCCTAGTTATGGGCTAATTGTGCTTCCTACATTGTTAGATATCTTACCTATGATGGTAGGAAAAATATCTTGTATACAATACATTTAAATTACTTAGTCACTTTCGACACAATAAGATGGTAAATGTGCCAAATTTTCTTTATAATTTTTTGAAAAAAATGGCATCAAAGTATCAAAGGAAACAAAGTGACACTTCCCTATCACACCACTATTTGATTTCTTTATTGGTAAAAATAATTTTGAGGATTCAGTACCCACAAGTAAATTGGGAAGATTTTAAGGAATGTAAAGATATTAATAGTTTATTGGATGCACCTGTGGTACCTGAGACTATAGAGCCACATGATGAACCTTTAAGAGAAATTCCTCATGTATCACCTATGACTTCACCTACCCATAGCCAAGGTGAGCATGAGGAACATAATGAGCTGAAGTCTAGGTCACCAATAATTGAGGAAATTACATCTTCTTCAAAATCACAAAGACTCAAGAGAAAAAGAGGCAATGCATCTACATTCTCAACACCTTCTAAAACAAAAAAGGAGGATGTTCAACAGAAGAAGAAGGATGTCCAAAAGAAGAAGGGTGTTAAAAAGGAGAAGACAAATGTTAAGAAGGAGACACCTATATCTAGACATTTAGGAAAATTAAAGAGACAAGGTGTCATGAGGGGAAATATAGAGAAACTTGGAGAAGAGGAAAGGTTCAAAGAATAGCAAGCGGAAGATGCCATGTTAGTAGAGAAAAACTTTGAAGGGAAGGGAGATATCCTTGGTAATGAAAATATACCTGTGAAAAGGAAGAGATATGTGTTAACTACTTCTAATTCAGAATTAGAAGATGTGCTTACTACTAAAAAAACACAAAAGGAAACCCTAGATAGTTTTACTTATGAGGACTATGAAGGGGGAGGTAATGAGCAGTTCATGGAAATAGAGGAAATGTATATAGAGGAAAGAGATGTTAGGAAGGACCTCCTAGAAGCCTTGGATAGAATCAAACACTTGGAAGAGTTAGTACAAAGATATGAACAAAAGGACAAGGAGAGGGAAATGAAAATGCAGGAAATTGAGAAGAAATTGCAAACATATGGCCATAGTACTAAGCTTGATTTATTGGCACAATTAGCCATAACTAAGACTAGATATGGAGAACTAGTAGTACTAGATCAGCAATCTCCTTCCATCAGAACTCCAACTCATCATACCACATTGTCACTTGGTCATCATCTATGGAGAGTGATTGATGAGTTTTCATAGGAAAAGGAAAAATGGAAGAAGGAAAAATAAAATTTGATTGAAGAACATGCTAAGGATTTGGAAAAGAAAGAGATGGAGTTAAGCAGATCAACAATTAGGTTGGAGGAAGTAGAAATTTTTTTTTTACAAATCATCAGATGTAGACCTCTAGCAAGGACATATGCATTGTTTTTGCATGAAATATTTCTATGTTTTTAGTTCAATAGGCTAATTAGTAAACAATTAGTTTAGATGAGTAGAATTTTTTATTCTACACCTGAGTAAGATCAATTGTGTGAATATTATTTACACAATTATGTGGTGCCAGGTGAAACATGGTAAAATTCTCTGATTTTTGTAGGGTATCTCTAGGTAAGGGCACTTGCATTGTATTATAGAAATGAACAATTTAGGGGGGAAATAATGGAAGAATATGAGGAGAGGGAGAAATCAATTCCTCTCCCCACAAGGAAAGAATCTAAAATCCTTGATGCAGTTATTGATGAATGGTTGAAACTCATTGATCATAAGGGTGTAGGAAAGAAAATTATGAAACTCAAGAAAGTAGATTATGAAAGAATGCAAACATTAGTTGTAGATTTGGGATATCAATGCTATAGTTACATGAAAAGTAGATGGAATAACTTGACTCTAGAATTATAGAGAAAGGAACCTTACTCCATGAATAATTTCACCACCATGCTTCAAATGGTACACAAGTACATGAAAATTGGTGTTGAATAAGGGATTTACTGGGTGCCACTCGTATTTCACCCACCTATGATGCTCTATCCAGTTCCATATTGGACTAGGGAAAAAGGCGAGGAATGTGAGAGAGTTGGGAATACTAGAATGAGGCAACTTGTAACTTACAAAGGTTTTTACTTGAAATAGACCCAGGGAGTTGATGTTGTTATGGACCTAAGGCACATCACCTTGCAATATAACCTATACTCCTAGTGTTTTTCTTGAGGACAAGCAAAAGTATAGTTGGGGGGAGTGATGGGTTTCTTTATTAACCTATTTTCTGTTACTTTCATGCATACTTTCAAACACTTTTAGATATACCTTCCAAAGAATACTCCTGTATTATGCTATTGTTTCATACTTATTATGTAGACTTGGACCTAAATCTTAATGATGGAAATATGGTTATGACATAATGGTAATGCATGGCTTATATGTGAGTATGCATGAATTATGGATGAAATTCTATGTTTTAATTATGGTAGAACTAGTCTTGTGCACATGCTTTGTGAATTAACCTTGTTGCAACCAATGAGGAATTGTAGCACATAGAAGTTGGAAGCTATAACTTGCAACAAAAGGAAGATTGGGACAAAATAATAGGGGAGTTCCAGATTAAACTGAATATGATAACTACTATTTTAAAACACTTGATGGAGATTGAATGTGTATCATTCTAACAAGTTAATAAGTGTTGGAAAAGAAGAACTCCTTTACTGATAGGATTTTGACAAATGTTTGTGTCTTTTACATACAATGTTGTTTTATAGAGTTTTAGTTCTATTAGGATTCTTCTTTCTTTTTAGTTATGGTTTGAACAATTAAATCTTAACTATATGCTCTGATATCTAGGAGTGGAAGTTAGTGATTGCAATTAGTTGTTGCTTAGAATAAGACTCCATCGAGCTTGTATATAGCTGATGGTTGAACCCTTAGATAAGTTAGTTGGTTTTTCAATCTTTCATTATCAATTATTTTTAATTTCAAGACATGATGGATATTTAGAATTATTTTCATTGAATACAATCTATGAAGATCTTATGTAATCTTTCATGATATGCAATGAATGAAGTCAATTTCACATGGATGCGTAGAATCAATTTGTTAGATTTGGTTCTACTTAAATGAGAACAACCACTTCAACATGCCACTCAAGGTAACTATTATTTACTTCATTTTCTAGTTGTTTATTTCTATTTAATAGTTGTTTTCTCTTTATCATTACATGCAAGTTAAACTAGAATCACATACTTTTCTTATTGGTAATGAATATTCATGTATATGCATATAATGGTTAACCAGTAGTACTCCAGAGGATAAATTAGCTAAGTTGTTAGTTTTGATCAATTTTGAGTGATACAGTAATATTTCATTAGTAGCAGTTCAATTATAGGTTAAGCTATAGGCACCCGTAGCCATTAGCATTAGTTTGTTTCTTTTACTATTTTGTAATTCTGTGAGTTTTTAGCAAGTAGAACATCTTGAATAGGATAACTTAGGTAGTTTTGAGTCTTTGAAGGCACATATAGTGCAACACTATCACAAGTTTATAAACCTTGGGTTGACATTTTAATGTAGTCTTTGCAATGTTGAGTCAATTGTTCAGTCAAATAAACCTCTAAATTGTGTAGGTTCTACCAATTTTATAATACATTAGTTTAGACTGTGCCCCAGTGTGCCCTAGCTGAAGCAAGGTAGGATGATGCCCCTCAAGAAAATAGACAATTTTTTTGAAAATTGCAAAAAAAATTGGCAAATTTACCAATAAGCTTATTTGATAGGAACAAATGCATTGACGATGAAAAACTAGGCTCAAAATTTGATCTAGGTATGAATGGATGGGATGTTAGTATAGAAGAAGCTGGCGAAGATGGAAAATGAACAGATGAATTGGGCCTTGCTATCTTGAGATCTTGCTAACAAATGATCAAGCTCTTATTTGATTACATAATTATCACAATAGAACTTATTATGCCAATGGATGACGAACACCAAGATATGACATAGACCAAGATGTGATATGTTACATCTTGCAAAAATAGACAGGAGAAAAACAAGTACCATAACACAAAATAGTAACCACATAACCTTGTCGAAACAAGTGAGGAAATAACCAAAAAGCATGTTGATCTTGACACAAGAAAGCGTTAGATTTAGCTTTAGCTTGCACAGGATGTTTTGATTATGCCAAATGGAAATTCAATTACACACAAGGAACCAAGTTGCCCTGGTCATATTTCCAAGAAAAATCGCAAGCAAAAAGCAAAGAGAAAGGTCATGATCCACCATTGCTCCTCTAAATCCTTCTTGGAACATCCTTGAGGGGCATAGTAACATGGCCGAAGATAAACTGATAAAAAGATAAAATAAACTAGACCAAAAAAGTCAACAACCATTTAGATCATTTGCTAATGATTATTTGTATGATCAAGTTCTTGCTAATGATAAAATTGGTTTCAGGAATGGTACACCTCATATAAAACCAATAATGGATTGAGTCTAGTTTCGAGTATGTAATAACTTGTTATAAGACAATTAATAGGTCGGATAGCTAAAGTTTGGTTTCAGACATGTGACATGTTGTATAAGATGTTTGTTCTAGTTTCAATGATGCAACACTTTGTATAAGACTGTTTGGTAGGATTGGATTGCTAATTGTTTACTATTTCATGTTTGATGTTGATGTTTTGATAGGTACCCATTTTAGGCAATTGATCTATTCAGATTGAGGATTATTTGGATATTTTTCTTGTTGTTTCATGATTTGGATAAGCTCGATTCTCTTGTTTGATAACTGCTTGTGTTTGCTCAAAATGTCAACCTTAGCAAGGGATAGTTTATTATGATACAATTTGGGATGGATGAAGACCTTGTTATGAAAAACCCTAAGGGACTCACCTAATTCCTTAGGGTCTCATCAATGATTGAATTGCCTCGTAAATCATAGAGACAACATAGTTCAACCACTTGGACTAACACATACTCTATTTTTGGAGTTTTTAACACTTTTATTTTTTTGGATTTTGAAGTTTTCTATTTTTTTTGGATTTTAATGCTTTCTATTTTTTTTTGGATTTTGACATTTTCTAATGCCAACCTACATCTAGGATCCTTTGTAAGACGTAACTCTAGGAATTCCCCCCATTTAGGTATAGGCCATGAGAGGAATGCCTAAGCTTTATTATGGAGAGGGAAGAGTTTATTATGGAGTGGGATGTGCACAATAGACCATGGATGGAAGTGAAAAATTATATAGAATGATAGTAGATGATGAAGCAAAGACCGACTACATATGGTGCATGTTTTCCAGGCTTTCACCATGGTACTTATCCAAAGCACTACCTAAGTGGTTTTCACTGTTGGATGGATTATTTCTCTTTACTATTTTTTTTTGTGTCGCAAAGATGCTTGTTTTCTAGGTTTTCATCATGGTAATTATTTTTTAGTTTAGTTTAGTTTATTTTTTTTGTATTTTCAATGTGATTCTTTGAAAGCTAGGTATAGTACTTGTGAAGGTGCATGCTATTGATAGTCTTGGGTATTATTTCACCTTTATGAGTAGAGAGTTGATAAGCATTGGATCTATATAATGTTGTCATGATGTAAGAACCTAACTAGTTAGGTTCAATTTTTTTGAGTTTTTCTCAATCCATTTGATTTTTCGAATTTTCTTTTAGGACCAAGTCACCAATATCAAAATGCCTATCTTAGAATTTTTTGTTGTATCTATGACAAAGACAATTTTGATATGCTTGTAAATGGACTAATGCATTCTATCATTTCTCATCCAATAACTCTAGTTCATACAAATGGGATACACAATATTTTTCTTCATCAATGAACCGTTGCATAGAAAATCTCAAGGATGGTAACTCAACCACAATAGGAAGAATGGCTTTAGATCCAAAACTGAGGGAATATGGAGTGGATCCTATAGGGGTGTAAATGTTGGTGCAATAGGCCCATAATGTGGGATTAAGTTGGATATGCTAGTCACAACCAATGCCATCGAAAATCTTCTTTAGGATTTTAATAGAATTGAAGGTTCTTGATTTTCCATTTGATAGCCATTCGTAGCCCTATTAACAATGCCTCATACTCAACCATGTTATTGGTGCAAGAGAATGCTATTCTGTATGATTTTGGTATCAAATCGCCTTGAGGTGTGACAAAAAGGATTCCTTCTCCTAAACCATGATTTGTAAAAGATCCATCAAAGTAGATCTTCCATGTCATAGAAGTATCTATTGTGAAGATGGAATCATCAAGAAAATTAGATATTAATGGATGATTTACTGTCGTTGATGAGTCTGTGAGTTGATTGGCTATCACTTGTCCTTTCATTTCCTTGTGATCAACATACTCTGTCATATTCACTCAAAATCATGACCCACTTTTCTAGCTAACCCGTCAAAGTTTCTTTGCTCAGTAGATATTTCAATGGATCAATCTTAGCTATCAATTTTGTTCAATGGTTCAACATATAATATCTAACATTTTGTGTGGAAAAAATGATTGTAATACATGATCATTCAATAGGAGTATAATTAAGATCATACCCCTACAAGAGTGAAACTAATATAATAGATAGCTCATTCTTTTCCATCATTCTCATTTTGTGCTAACATTGCCCCCAAAGATAATGTCGTTGCTGGTATGTATAATATTAGGTGTCTACCATCAATAGGAGGCATAAGGACTAGAGGTTTTAATAGATAGTCCTTTATTTATTGAAATGCTTCCTGATAATTGAATGGGACACCAATATAGAGAAAATATTGAAATTGATGACACTTATCTACTAATTGAGCAATGAACCTTCAAATAAATTGCAACCTTACTTGTAGAGTGTGTAACTAACTTATGTTTATTGATAGAGGCATATCCATGATAACTTTCACTTTTGTAGGATCAGCATCAATACCTCTATGAGAGATAATATATCCTAGGATTTTTCCTAATTGGACCCCAAAAACACACCTCTTAGGATTTAACTTGACTTTGTATTCTTCCAATCTCTTGAAAATCTTGTCCAGTATTGCTAGATGGCTATCTCTTGATAAGGATTTTTCTAGTAAATCACCAACATAATCTTCCATAAGGGTATGCATATAGTCATGAAAGATGGTAGTCATAGCTCTCTAAATCATTGCTCCAGTGTTCTTAAGAAAAAATGGTATTATGTTCTATAAAAAGGTACTCGGCACAAGTGAAGGTTGATTTGTGTTGATCCTTAGGGGGAATTCTAATTTGATTAAAAACTGTCCATAAGTGATAACATCTCATATCCCACTGTGAGGTCTACTATGATGTCACTACTGGGAAATGGGAAGTCATCTTTGGGAAAAGCTTTGTTTAGATCTCTGAAGTCAGCGAACACCCTGATTCCTCTAGTTGGTTTGGTGATGGGAACAAGATTGGATATCCATTCTGCATAGTCTATAGGATGAATAAACCCAACATCCAAAACTTTCTTCATCTCTACTTTCACTAATAGTGCAATCTGTGGATACATTTTCCTCGATTTCTATTTGATGGGTTTAGCATTTGGAACCAATGGAAAATGATGTAGAACTAGCTTAGGATCCAACCCAAGACTATTGGCATATGACCAAGAAAAAATATTTTTTCTCTAAGAAGAAAGTAGCAAACTTTGGTTTTTATTTGATTGTCAAATATGCTGCAAAGTGAATGATTCTAGGATTATCTTTTGTACCAAGATTAACCTCTTCTGATTTTTCCACAAGCATTGGTGATCTCTGTTGATTTATGGGTAGACTTTCCAACCCTCCATCCTTGCGTGCCTCAGATATTTTTCTACCCTTAGATATGTCCTTTATTTTTACTTTTTCTTGGTCTAAAGGCACCTTTCAATTTTCACCTAGAGACCTATTCTTTTTTTTTTCATTTTTGTGACTAGAGGGTGGAGAGAACTCTCCAAGTATGCTACATTATCAAGTTCCATGGTAAATCCAACTTTATGATCCCCACTTGGTATCATTTCTTGAAGTCCCATGAACTCAACTCTTGCTTTGTCATTCTTGAATATGTCTAAACTCAGTGGTTTTTATTGATCCCAATCTATGAGTTGCAGGTGGATGAGTGGTAAGGCATCATCAGTATCATCAAAGCTTAAGACATGAGAATATATGGTAAAGACAGAGATATTATCAGGATCTCAAAAGGTTTCAATCCAAGAACGACCATTCTTATGTTTGGTTTGGGATGCTCAAATAGATCAAGTTCAATAAAAATTTTGGTTAGGCCATAATCACTAGATGTGCAAGAATCCCACTCCCATTCATTGGAGTCAATTTTGGTATGATATTTCTCAAATGTCTTGATTTCATTTGATGTGTCAAAATTTTCACTCGAAGGAAACTTAGTACGAGGAGGACTCACATTTTGTAGCACATACTCTAACCTTATGTTCTTTGGTAATTGGGGAGGAAATATTGGTTATGTCATTCCATGTTTGCTCAAGACAAGACCACTATGCCCATCATAACCTTGTTTTTTCATGATCTTGAACCCTTTTGAATACTGCTCAATCAACATTTTCTTAGGCTTAGTATCTTCTTCATCCTTGTAGATCCACGTAGAAATATCCTCACCAATAGCATCTTTTCTCAATTCTCCCCACTTAGTGAATGTAGTAGGAGGATTATGAATAATGACTTTAGATTCCTTCTTGATAGTACGGGGTTTTCCATAATATTTTTGCGATGTGGGTAACTTTCCAATGCAAAATAAGCTCTCAATGTTATATTCACCACATCCCTTGTCATGGATTTGTACCTTAGGTTTGGAAGTTGTAGCGGATGGAGTGGACAATTTCATGAGTGAAGAAGGATCAATGTAATGCGATGAGGTGAAGCATGAAGCTTCCCAATTGATAGGCACTTGATGTTCAGTGGTCCCTTTCATACTACTACAAAATTGGAAGGGGTCGGATCACCTGGTACAGTGATTTCAATGCCGTTGTGTGGAAACTTAAGGTATTGATGGTATGTGGAAGGAACGACCCTCATGGCATGAATCCATGGGTGAACAAGGAGAAGGTTGTATGGTAAGTCCGAATCCAAGACTTGGAATATCATGTTTTGAGTAGTGGGTCCAACTCTTATAGGAAGTGTGATTATACTCTTCGATGAGTGCTCAAGATCGTCATAAGCCTTCCAAATAATTTTCTTAGACTCATCTATACAAGCTTCAGATAATCCCAATGTTGTGACTAATTTTAGGGTGCATATATTCAAACTTTCTCTACTATCTACCAAGAATTGTCTGATTTTATGTTTATTACTATGTACCTCAAGGTGCAATAGGTTATTATGGTTAGGTATTTGTGCATGAAAATCTTTCTCGAAGAATGTGACATGATGGGTTGTAGCTAAGTATCCTACCATGTCCTAAAATTGGTTAACATTTAGGTTAGTGGGAATAGATGTCTCTTGCAAATCCCTATCTAGAATGGCCTTATGTTTAGGGGATATTTGAATAGGAGTCTTTCCTAAATGGTCTAGGAGATTATATTGAGTCTTTGGTGGTGGATTGGAAGTGGCCCCTTGCAAGGTCACTTTAGCCCTACGAGTGGTAATAATGCATTTTGAATTTTTATTGACGATAATGGTAGTGATATGGTTATCAAAGGCCTACACATGATTGAAAGTATAGTCATATGAGACATTGGTATAATTGGCATTATTATTGGTATGTCACTAATATGTCACCCTATTCAATCAAGTCTTGGATAAGATCTTTAAGTCTCCAACATGATGGTGTTTTATGTCCTTTCATATGATGGTACTCACCATATTTATTGTCCTTCCACCAAATTGGATTGGCGAGTGTTGGTTCATATGGTTTGATATTTAGGAGTTGAATGACATTGGATTGTAAGAGTTTCTTTAGGACTAATTCAATGGGTTCTCCTAAGGGTGTGTATGCTTGTTTATGCCTATCTACTCATGAGGGACCTCTATGTTGTTGATTGTCTTGGACCATGTTCATCGTTTGATCATGGATTGGTGTTGTAGTATTTTATGTGGAAGGACCTTTGAGGTGAATGGTGGGGTGAACCTTGTTAACCATTTTAGCATCAACTACCCCATCATTGGTGACATTTTTATTTCTATACCAAAATTTACCCTTGTCATTAGGAGAATTTTGGTTTTCTTTAAAAATCTTGACTACTCCTTTCAGTACAAGAGCTTTCTCAATAGAAACTCCATTTTCAGTGACGTTCTCAAATGTGTTGCAACAATGGATTTGCAGTTGAATCATCAATTTTTTGTTAAGGTTTTCCACAATTATGGGGACCAACTATTTTTTTGGTATGTGACAAGGACTTTGTTGGACATAGTTTTCCACACTTGATAAAATGATGTAAGTGACTCCCCTTCCTTTTTTTTGGTTGTACATAATTTTTCTAGGGTCATGTCACTTTCAATGTTATAGGAAAAGTGTGTGATAAACTTGTCAACTAGTTTGCTTCATGTTCTTATCCCAGGACCTGAAGATGTGTGAACCACTCTAGAGCTTTCCCTAAAAGGCTATGTGAAAATAATCTCATCAAGTACGAAGGCTCAAAATCAATGTCCATACATGTAGTGTTAAACTCCCTTATGTGTTCCACTCGATCTCCTTTCCCATTATACTTGCCAAATCTTGGAATGTTGAAGTGTGGTGGGAAAGGTGGCATATATATGCTTCTTTCAAAGGGATAAGGACATAGTTTATTGATTGATTATATCTTCTTTATTGTGCTCACTTGCATTTTTTTGATTTGTTGTTGCATTGCTTACATTTGTTACATCAAAATGTCCATGGGTGATGGTTGCACATTTTATTGACTTTGCACAAGAGGGTTGGTGCTGGCGTTGAGCATGTTTAGATGGTTGTACGATGGGTTTTGGTTTTGAAAGTTGGATGTAAATGTTGGATTTAGGTTGGAATTTTGTTGCAAAGGATTTTGATTACCTTGTTGGAAGTGAGATGTGAACATCGTATTGGTGTTGGTTTGATTTTATGATGGAGTTGGGTTTATATGTTGAGGTTGTGGTATGGAGTTTGTGCTTGGAGTGACATGTTGTAATGGAGGTTGGTTGGTGTTCAAGTTTGACCCAAAAGACATGTTGGTGCTTGGTGTAGTGTTGGTCATTTGGGTTGGCACTCTTGATGTGACAATATGAATCCTTCTTGTTTTGGTTGGTGAGTCTGGATTTATATTGGTTGATGGTGTGGTGTTTTGAGTGGATGTTGTGCTAAATGGATTTGAAAAACTCATACCTATGGTACTAGAGGATAAAGCAAATGGATTACTAAATGTAGGAGTTGGTCCTTGAGATGTTGCATGTATTCTTTTGGTCCTAAATGTTGGAGCAAGAGGTATGTTGACATGTGTTGCATTATGTGTAGTTCCTCCAAATAGAAAACTAGTGTCCATTTGTTGTGAGGATGATTGACCTTGTGAAAATGTGTTGTGACCAAGTCCTTGAGTTTGCATTTGTGTTGTTCCCTCTATAGTTGTGGAACTGGAAAAAATAAAAGAAAGCTTGGAACCTTTTTGAGAAAGTGCAAGAAAGTTCTTATTAGGATCTAAGTTGACTAGTTCCTCTACAATTCAAACTATCTTAGGATTTTGGAAAGTTTCTTCAATTTCATTAGGTGTTAGATTATGGTTAACTTCCTTCAATATAATTTTTTTAAATGGATTTGGTGTTTCAATTTGTGTTGTTGGAGATTGGTTTGATGTTGAACCAAAGTTCATGTTGCTAGTTGGATTGATATAGGGGTCATATGAGGGATCCATGTCTCTTTATTTCGTTTTTGAACTATTCAAGACCATATAAGACTTGTGACTTTTGGATGTTGAGATTTTTGGAAAGAATGCAACTATGATGGAGATGAAAAATAAGGATGAAAATGGAAGGTGACTCTATACTATGTTTTTTTATTTTTTGAACTATAAGGACGACAATGCAAATTATGACCAAGTTTTGATATGTAAGAATGGTGATGAAGCTATGACTATGCTTGGGGTGCAAAAGAATTAATGGAACTATGACTATGCTTGGATTGGGTATGCAACCTTTAACCTTAAAAGAGGATGCTAAGAAAACTATGATGAACCAAAGTAACAACTCTAAATGTCAAGACCTCAAGAGGATAAACCATATAATGATGATTGATCAAAGGTGAACCTAAACTAGACTATTGAGTTGTAGGACCAACCTAAAGATTGGATAGATGAGAGGTGTGATAAGGTCAAGACACCTAACAATGAGACTAATGGTCTACCCAATAGCATGATAAGCTTCCTAATCAAAAGACTCAAAGATAATGCTAAAATGAAGCTAAGATGGGATGGATGCAAACTAGGACTATACAAGATAATCTAAGGTGAATGATGAAATGCTTGTGAATGGGCTAACTAAACCTAAACAAGTCTTTGATCTGAGTACACAGTCACAGTCTATAAGGAAACTAGTGTGTGTGTGTCGAATATGTAGAGTGGATTCTAATTTCAACACAAACCTTAATGAGACGGTTTACATTCAAAGTTTGAAACAAGTAAAACTACTCTATTCATAATACAATCAAAGCTTTTAAATGCGTATCATTATCCTCTATTTATAGGTATTTATTAAACTATTTGGCCCTCAAATTTCTATAGGCACAAGGGTTGTTAAAATGACTACCTAGAAAATGATATTTGATGCTTAATATGCAAGCTAAGATGATTTCTATGTGAAAATGTGTGGTGGAAGGAGTAGTGGTATGCAAATGTGTGCTAGAATGATTAGTGGTATGCTCCTAAATGAAACAAAATGATGGAAAGGATAATGGATGCAACGATAAAAGAAGGATGACGTTGATGATAGATGAAGAAGTGGAGATGAGTGAGATGATATGAAACTAAAATGAACTATCCATGATTATGCATATGCTCAAATGCAAACATAAAGAAAACTAACCTAAAATGTAACTATGATGCAATGGGGATGATAAAATGTAACTATGAAGCAATTAATTAATCTAAGATGAGAATGCAAAGTAACACATGATATGAAAACTAAGTATAAGACTCCATGAAAGCTCCAAGCTCCTACGAAAAACCTGCATGGTAACAATACTCAAAGTGTGGATGAAAAATGGAATTATATCACTATTCCAATTTGTATCTCAAAATAGCATTATAACATTACTCAAAAGGTGGATGATAAATGCTAAGGAAAGAGGGTGTATTTATAGGGTTTCTCAAGCATTTTGAGAGGTGGCACCCATCAACAGTCTAGATTCAAAGGAGAAAAGATAGATGGTGGAGATGAAAGGAATCAGTATGTTGTCCCCTTGACCAAGGACAACATGCCATGTGTGTGAAGAGAATCCATTGACCAATTGGAAGCATGCCAAATGTATGGGATTCCAAGTGTGTGAAACAAAGACCCACGTGCTCCAAATTTGTTGGAAGTGTGGGGCAATAAAGCCTTGTTCCTTTTCTCATTGGTGGAAGTGTGTGAGGATAATTCTAATTAATAATTAAGCTTATTTATTTTCATGTGACCTTTATGAGGTGGCACACAAAAAGTTGTAGAAATGTGCTCTAATTCTTAATCAGGATTAGGGAAGATTAATTAAATAAACAAGTTTAGGGTTTTTAGTTTATTTAATTTAGAAGAATGTGAATTAGGAGAATTAAAAGGAAAGTGAACAATATAAATAAAATAAGACCTTATTTATATGTAGTTGAAGTATTAATCAAATAGGTTGTATAATTTAATTAATTGAATATGATGACCATTTTTAGGTGTATACATTTTTCCCCTCTTTGAAGTTATGTGTTTACACGTTACTTCAAAGAAGATTTTGATGTTGATGCTCAGATGATGTGAGATTTTGATGCCCCAGACGATGCAAGATTTTGATGCCCCATGCTTTGAATTTTAGGTATTGATGGATATTATGCCCCCTCAAGAGATAAATCGTTGAATATAAGGATGTGAAAATGAAGTGTTGAATGATGTGATAAGTGTTGTGATGATGCAATGATGATCCAATGTCGATTTGGTGAAGGTTTGATCTCAGAGATGATTTATCTCTCGAAATTGAGTTGCAAGCTCTTTCTTTGAATAGTGTTGATTAATTACCCCTCTTTTTTGGTAAAAATGGGAAATAAATCCCACCATAATTCCCTCCATTTTACCCCTAAAAGGTGAAAATGGTAAAAATGGGATTCATTTTTACATTTTGAGTTTGGAGGAGTTGAAGATTGGAGAGCTTAGAGAAAGATGGTGATCCCATACCACAAGCATCGTTTCGAGCGTCTTCACCAACTTGATCAGCCTAATGTCTTTGGAACTATGGTAAAATTTACAAGAAACCTCTTTGGTAGTCATTTTCTTGCCATTTAGAAGCATTTTGAATGTCATAGATAGATGTAGCTTATGGGATGTCATTTATGCACTTTTGGGTGATGTTTTTGTCATTTTTGAGTGTTTTTGAGCATGTTTAAGAGTTTTGGCACCTTTGGGGTCCCAAATGGCACCTCTTGCAAGGGTGGAAATGCATGTTTTTGGGTGGTTTTAGAGTTTTGGCACCTTGGGGGTCCCAAATGGCACCTCTTGAATGGTTGAAATTGATGTTTTTGGGTGGTTTTAGAGTTTTGACACCTTTGGGGTCCCAAGTGGCACCTTTTGCAAGGGTGAAAATGCATGTTTTTGGGTGGTTTTAGAGTTTTGGCGCCTTTGGGGTCCCAAGTGGCACCTCTTGCAAGCTTGGAATTTAATTTTTTGGCCTCCAACACTGTTTTAGTGCCTTTTGTGTCCCAAGTGGCGCCTCTTGCAAGCTTGAAAATGGAGGTTTTTGAAGTTGAACTTTGTTTTGGTGCCTTTGGGGTCCCAAATGGCACCTCTTGTTGCCTTGAAAAGTTTTCATCTTTGTTGAGTTAAGGTGGTTTAGCTTGTCGTTTGACCCATTTTCTGGGGTGTGATTACGGAAAGCCCTCGAGGTGATGTTCGCAAGATGTCCTTGAAGTCTAGGAGTCATCAGTTTGTCACGTTTTGGATTGATTTTAGTCAGATTGTGGTATGTGCAGTGTTCGATTGATATTTTGTGTGATGATTTGATCTCATGATAGGCGAGAATCAAATGATAGAACTAGTGTTGTATCATCCTCATGATAGGAAACAAACGATAATAGGATTGATAGCATATCGTCCTCATGATAGGAAAGTAACGATGGTAGGATTGATAGCAGATCATCCTCATGATAGGTGAGGAACAATAGCTTGAATGATAGTAGATCGTCCTCATGATAGGTGAGGAATTATGGGTTGATTGATAGCAGATCATCCTCATGATAGGCGAGGAACGATGGGTGGATTGATAGTAGGTCATCCTCATGATAGGCAAGGAAGGATGGGTTGAATGTTTTGATTGATTTGATTTGAATGACTGCACATTAGCTTGATTGACTGATAATATTGATTGAACATGACATTGATTGATTGATTTGTGTTCATGATTAGAGAGATGGAGATGTACTCCAGTATCGGGAGCGATTCTTGAAGACCTGGAACATGGTCCATCGGTTGTCATTAGCTGACTTAAAGATTATCTCCCATTGTGGGTTGACTTCCTTGTTAGACATACCATAATATAGAATCAACAGAGGTTTATTGACAGCTTTGGCAGAGAGATGGCATAGTGATAATAATACATTTCATTTACTGACTAGAGAGATGACTGTGAGTCCCGAGGATGTCTATCATATTCTACGGATCCCAGTGATGGGAGAGATAGTAGTGTACGATAAGATAGAGTAGGGTGGTACAATTGCATTGCAAAGATTATGTCGAGATGATCATGTTATGGGCCGATGGATCCCGTGGACAAAGATGATTAGTAGATATGCTCCTTTACCATGTGTTCTTTCTAGATTCATTGGTGGATTCCTTTGTCCTGATCGTAGGTCAAAGGGATTTTCAACTGGTTGGGGTTGTGTGCTATCATGGATGACACTTGATGGTACAAGGTATGCCTGGGGCTCATGTATGTTAGCCCACTTATATCAAGATTTTCATGAGGTTTTCTATTACAGGGTGATGAGTCTATCATGTTGCATCACATTACTGTAGACCTGGGCATGGGAGCATATAACTGTCACTCGACCCATGGGAGAGAGACATCGACCACCAGGGAGACCCTATGTTTTCAATTATAGTGGTCCACATGTCCAGCATAAGCTGGGAAAGGTTGCTTATTGGAGGTGGGTTCTGGATGATTTGGAGACTGTCACATGGCGACTGTACTTGGATTGTGAGTAGTGGCCAAAGGATCAGCTGAAGATGACATATATGTTATTATCCTACTATCTGATTGGGTGGACACATGTTGTGCTTGAGCGCTACTTATATCTACAAGTATGTCAATAGTTTGGATAGGTTCAGGGGATGCCCCTAGGAGTTTCCCATTATGCACGACGATGACAAGATGTTTTAGAGTGGGGCCCCTATGTATCATATGAGGCAGCTTGTACAAAGTATTATACCTTGACCCCCAATTTATGGGATTATGTTCCATATATTATAGACGTCGGGATGACTGAGGATTATTTAGAGTTCTTACACACACATCCCTTTCCTATATTTACTCATCCAGAGGAGCCAGTACTGCCAGTTTATGGAGAGGGAGGAGATGATGAGGGTGGTGATGATGGTGGGGAGGGGGCTTGCAAAGGTCATGAGGTTGGTGCAGAGGGTGGTTGCAAAGGTGATGGTGGTGCAGAGGTTGGTGGGGAGAGTGATGGTGGTGTAGTGGGTGTTGAGGAGAGTGACGATGGTACAAATGACAGTCATCCATTGGATTTTGTAGTTCTAAGGTGTAGGAGGAGTGTCACCGTAGCTCAAGTGTTGCTTCCTAGGATTCAGATTGGGATACCCACACATCAATAGTTAGCACAGATAACAGATTTGTAGGAAGAGGTTCAGTCATTTTAGAGTGAGATAGCGTAGGCTTAAGCATAGATTGGGTCCCTTCAGGATGAGTTAGGGCAGTGTCAAGTATAGACTGATATTTTGACGACCAATAGAGGGACAAATAGGCAGCAAATACAATAGTTCTAGACATAGATGATCATACTTACTTTAGAGAGGGATGCCTTCAGACACCAGATAGAGCAGGCTGAGGCCATTGCTGAGAGGATACAATAGACGACACCATCTGTAGGTACAATTGATTTCTTCAAAGAGATCAAACAAATTTCTTAGGAGTTGTAGTTTTATAGAGGTAAATATCATGAGTTGGTTCCTCTTGAGTGACGAGAGAGTTTTGTACAATCTTGTTCAAGCAGATCTCATTCTTGAACTATGAGCATGGGTGTCACGCAACCATTTCTTGGAGATAGGAGAGATCCAAGTGCAAGTCCGTTGGGTAGAGGGGGTACCAATTCCATGAGAGCAACAACATCTGGTGGGAGCTTGACATAGCATTTTATGATGTTCCTTGGACATTGTGTATACACCTTTTGTGAGATTGAGGACGTGTTTCCCATGATACAGTGCCCTTTTGTTGTACACGTGGACATTATGACATTTTTGATGATATATGATATGCAACGGTGATTATGATGCATTTGATTTCCCTATTTATGATATGTAATGTTGTAACTTTATTTAATTTCTATGTGATGATAATGATTAGGCAATGAATGTATTTGTGATCATAATTATGCCATGTGATGAGATGATTATGATTATGCAATGTGATGTGATTTATGATGTGTAATGCAACATGATTTGATTTATTATGATTATGCAATGTGATGTGATTTATGATGTGTAATGCAAATGATGGAATGTGCATGACTTAAAATGTTCAAAGCCTTAAGCTTGAATAAGTGAGTCTGTCCAACTTCCAAAAGTTGTGGGAAAACTACAGTAGATTGATCTTTTAAGCTTCATAACTCTGACACATTTCCCAACCTTTTTGGAAATATGAAGAGACTCACTTATTTAAGCGTAGTGGATGACATGATTTTGATGTTGAAAATGATATGCAATGTATGTCCTTTATTATTTTATTTTGTATTTTCATATGCAAATATCATGATGGAATGTATGAATGTAAATGAAATGAGAATGTTTTCTAACATATGCTGATGATAATGCAATGGATGTGCAATGAAATGAAAATGATGTGTTTTTGGTTAATGTCCATTGTACTCAATCCATTAATAATAGAGATGACACCATTGTGAAATTGTTTTAGCATTGAAAAACCCCATAAATACACATGCAATACTTACATGAATGTAGTCTAACTTAACTATTCAAATCTCATTTTCAAAATTTGTTATTTATATTAACCAATTTTTCATGCTTTTTATCATCATTGGCCTTTAAAATTTTGAAAGTGAGTACAAGCATCGATGGAATATTTTAGACCAAGATGACCTGAGTACTACTTCCATGATGTTTTAAAATTTCAAGTTAACACAAGCATCTAAGTATAATTAAACCAAGATGATTTGAGCGTCACTTGCGTAAACAGACAAGAGTTAATCTTTTTCCTATGCAAATTCAGAATGTCATCAGTGATACTTTGTAGTGCACGTCTTGGAACAACTTGCATAGTAATAATGATAAACTCACAGACAACAGACAAAGAAAAATCATACTCCTTCCTTGCTCCTCTAGTTCAATACATCATCGAGGACTCGAGAGATATGATATCAAAAATCAAAGTAGAACAATTTGAACTTTCGTGTTTAACGTGATAAACCCTTGATTGAGAAAGATCATCATCCATTTGAAGTTTGTGTTTGTAACTTTGGTCCGACGACTATTTGCCTATTGGTTCAAGCTCAAAGTTTATTTGCCCCTAGTGAGTGTAGGATTTTTCCCCCAGTCCAGGGTGAGACACGACCATGACGACCAAGACCTAACCTAAATACCTATCCTATGGGCCTTGGGGGCTGATCAACATATTAGCCTTGCCTACGTTATACACACAAAGACCACGTAGTTCAACTGACGACACGACCAAGATTTACAAGATGAAAATATGAACATAGCGAACACCTAGAAGACTAACCTAAAATGTCTCGGGGGATAATCAAAGATCACCCTTGCCTATGTTCAAAGCTCAAAGATGATGTAGTTCGAATGAAGACTATGTTTTTAACTTTTTGACTTTTTTGACCTATTTTTTGGATTTTGACATGTTTTGAATGTTTTTGGGATTTTCAATATGTTTTGAATGTTTTTGGGATTTTCAATATGTTTTGAATGTTTTTGGGATTTTGATCTATTTTGAATGTTTTTTGGGATTTTGATATGTTTTGAATGTTTTTGGGATTTTTGATTTTCTGACCTTAGAATATACAAGAATCCAATCCAATGCAGGACATGCCCCTAGTGTGATATGATAGGACAAAGTGATTTTTAGAATGGGCCGAGTAATACTAGGGGATACCATGATAAAAACACTGGATCAAGCTATGATGTAGACATGGAAGCGTGATGGACGCAAAGATGGAAGCATGATGGATGATCGTTGCAGAGCAAGTCACATAGCCCAAGATAGATGGAGAGTGCTTATTTTACGCAAGGTGCCTGTTTTCTAGGTTTTCACCAAGGTACTTTCCCAAAGCACCACCGAGGTGGTTTTCACTAGAGGATGATATTTTTTTCTTTACTATTTTTCAATCCTTTTTTTGATTTTTTTTTTTTGGATTTTTGCATTTTTTGATTTTTTTGGTATTTTTCTAGGACCTTTATCAATGCACTGGATGAGCTAGGGGTAAAACCTTTTGAGATGCAAGCTATTGAGGGGTTCATCAAATAGATCCCCTTCTGGTGTGAATAACCGATATGCTCCTAATCCAATGACTGATACTATAACAAAGGGACCCAACCAGTTAGGTTCAAATTTTCTCTTCTTCTTTTGATCTTGTTGATTATGGGGATTTTCTTTTAAGACTAAGTCACCCACCTAAAATTCTCTAGGTATTACTCTGTGATTGTAGCTCCTAGATATCCTTTGTTGATAAGCTCTGAGGTGATCAACTACATGCTGTTGGCGTTCATCCAACAGTTCTAATTCTTGTATCCTAGATACTCTGTAATCCTCATCTGAAATCATCCCTTTAAGTGACGCACACAGGGATGGTATCTCAACCTCAATAGGTAGAATAGCTTTTGATCCATAGACAAGAGAATAGGGTGTTTCTCCTGTCAAGGTATGGATACTAGTTTTGTAAGCCCACAATGTTGGGTTTAGTTGAACATGCCAATCACATCCAACTTCATTGACAGTTTTCTTCAAAATCTTCAGGATAGTCTTGTTTGAGGCCTCTGCTTGGTCGTTCCCTTGGGGATAGTAAGGTGTAGAAAATAGATGTTGGATATGGAATCTTTCAAAAGCTCTTGAACATCTTGATTCTTAAAGGGTTGACCATTATCCATAATGATAGATTGAGGAACACCATATTGACATATGAGATAATTCAAGATAAATGATGAGATTTGTTTCCTAGTGATGGTGATTAGAGGAACAACTTCAATCCACTTGGTGAAGTATTTTGTGGCTGTGATTATAAACTTATGTCCATAAGAAGAAGTGGGATGAATCTTGCCTACAAGATCCAATCCCCACTCACAAAAAGGCCATGTAGCTGTGAAAGGATGTAACTCTTGTGCCTGTGCATGTATCAAGTTTCCATGAATTTGACATTTGGAAAACTTTTTGACATATTAAAATGACTCTTTCTCCATATTCAACTAGTAATACCCCAATCGTAATAATTTCTTAGCTAAGGTTAAGCCACATGAATGTGTGCCACAGATACCTTCATGAACCTCTTGTAAAATTTTTTTAGCTTCATTACGTTCTAGAAACTGAAGAACAATACCATCAAAACCTTATCTATAGAGCACATCGGCTATTAGGGTGTGGCAAGTCGCTTGTCAAATGAAGTTTCATTTTTGGTTTCGAGATAAGTTAATTGGAAGGGTATTGTCTTGTAGGTAGGTATGGATTTCTCCATAGAAGGAGATTTGAGGGTCAACAATATGGCATATCACTTGGGATTTTGGATCTTCATAGGTTGGGTTGGACACTTGTTCTACCATGAATTCATAACATCTTCCTTGTTCAGGTATCTGCAAGAGAGAAGCAATGGTGGCCATTGCATCTGCAGCCTTGTTTTCTATTCTAGGAACCTGTGCAAACTTGATCTCAACAAAGTAATTTTTGAAATCATCCACCATCCTCTTGTAAGGAAGCAACTTGTCATCCTTTGTTTGATAATCATCATTGACTTGGTTGATGACCAATTGTGAGTCACCATAAACTAGCAATTCCATGATTTTCCATTCAACAACTATCTTGATTCCAATGATCAATGCTTCATATTCAGTTGTGTTGTAGGGGAACATTAATCTGTAGGATTTTGGAATTGTGTATCCTTGCAGCGAAACAAACAAGATTCCTGTGCCTGATCCATGTTGTGTATAAGAGCCATCAAACTATAGCAGCTACTATTGTGTATATATGGTTAGGACATCATTATCAAGGAATTCAATGTTCATTGGATTGTTATCTGACAATGGTGCTTCAGCTAGTTGATCTACTATGGCTTGACCTTTAATTGCTTTCCTGTCCACATACTAGATGTCGAACACACTCAATATCATGACCCACTTGGCTAACCTCCCTGTTAAAGGAACTTTGCTGAGTAAGTACTTTAATGGGTCAATTTTGGTAATGAGTTTGATGGTGTGAGTTAGCATGTAGTGCCTTAATTTTTGTGTAGAAAATACAACCGCTAAGCAATCTTTCTCAATAAAGGTGTAATTGATCTCATAACCATTTAGGGTCCTATTGATATAATAGATGTCTCTTTCTTTTCCTGTAGAATCTTCTTGTACTAATAAAGCTCCCAAAGATATCTCGGTTGTTGCAATGTATAGTAAGAGTGGTTTTCCCTTGACTGGTGGTATCAACATAGGCGGTGTCATTAGGTACTATTTTAGTTTACTGAAGGCAGCTTCACATTTTTCATCCCACTTAAAAGAGACATTTTTGTGTAATAAGTGATTGAAAGGATGAGTTTTATCAGCTAGTTGTGCAATAAATCTCCTAATGGACTAGAACCTTCCTTGTAATGATCTGAGTTGGCTGATGTTTTTAGGAGGCATTTCCATGATGGATTTGACCTTTGCAGAATCCACCTCAATGCCTTTAGCTGAGATAATGTATCCCAAAAGTTTAGTTGATGTTACACCGAAACACACATTTCTTGGGATTTAACCTCACCTTGAATTTCTCCAATCTTGTGAAGATTTTGTCTAGAATCTCTAAGTGTCCTTCTCTAGTGTAGGATTTTTCCAACTGGTCATCTACATAGTCTTCCATAAAAGTATGCATCATGTCATGGAAGATGGTAGTCATAGCTCTCTAATATGTAGCCCTAGCATTTTTCAACCCAAAAGACATCACATTCCAGCAAAAAGTGCCCCAAGGACATGTGAAGGCTATTTTATCTTGATCTTCAAGTGCTATCTTTATTTAGTTGTATCCTATAAAGCCATCCATTATTGATAACATTTCGTGCCCAGCAGTCAAGTCTACAATCAGATCAATGTTTGATAGAGGAAAACAATCTTTTGGATAGGCTTTGTTAGGGTCCCTAAGTTCGTGCATATCCTGATGCTCTTATCTGGTTTGGATACCAGAACAATGTTTGATATCCACTCGACATAGTCAATAGATCATATAAATCTTGCATCTAATAGCTTTTTCAACTCAACTTTCACCAGAAGGGCGATATGGGGATGCATCTTTCTCATTTTTTGCTTTACTAGTTTTGTGCCAAGTGGTAATGACAAATGATGCATAATGAGTTCTAGATCTACGCTTGGCATGTCAGTGTATGACCAAGCAAAGTTGATTTTCCTCTCCTCAAAGAATTTGGTGAAACAATATTTCTCCTCTTCTGTCATGGATTCCGCTAAACAAGGGTCTTCACTATCTCAACTGTACCAATAGTGATGGATTGTGTAGGTTCTATTAGCACTGGAGATCTCTCTTGATAGTGTTCTGGGAAAGTGTCAAACCTTCCATCTCTTGGTGCCTCAAAGAGGTTTTCACCTTGAGATACGCTCTTTGTTTGTACTTTTTCTTGATTTAATAGTGCCACCAAGTGGTTTTCACTATTAGATCCATTTCCTATATTTTTCATTTTGCAGCTAAAAGGTTTAACACTCCATTTGTTAGGAGCTTCATTCTGAGATTCAATGGTGGAACATGTGTTAGGTTTATCGAAACATAGGAAGTTCAGGAGGGCATCATCATTTGAAAAGGTGGGTATGTCGAGCGACACATTTTGATCCGAATCAATTAGTTCAGGATGCATTAAGCAAAAGGAATCATTAGATTGGCCAAGGTCATAAGATGTAAGCATTAGGATAGCCATGTTGTCAAATTGTCCAATGAGGTCTAAGATGTTACTTTCTTCTGACATGTCTATCTCGCTCGAAGAATGATCGTCTTCACTTGAGTCAACAACATGTTGTGATCCATATTCAAGTGGTCTAGAACCAAAACTTTGTCCTTTCATACATATCGGGGTATACTTTTGGATTACATCGATCTCTTTGTCATGGAAAGATTCCTTAGAGAGAGAGTCCCATTCATATTCATTAGAATCTATTTCATGATCCTCACTAGCCTGTAGCTGTAAGATTCTTTCGACAACTCTTTGAGTAGCTTCCTCTTTTAAGTCTTTCCTATAGCCTAGTCCTATTTTTTCTTTGGGATTCATTGTGACAAGTTGTATTGGTTCACTGATGCCTTCTTTTCTTTTACCCAAAGGGCCATTTCCCTCATATCCCATTTTTGTCAAGATTGTTTGACCTTTGCCATACTTATCTGTGCATATATTGGACACTGATACCTATGAAGGTTCTTCATCTTTGTATAACCAGTTTAAGACATCCCTATCTTCTAATTCCTCCACTTGGATACTTATCTATGCATATATTGGACACTGATACCTATGGGTTGTAAAGATTGTTGTCTTGAGGTAGATGGTTGTCCATGTGACTTAGGAGAAAATGAAAGTTATGATAAGTATGAAGATTGCTCAAATGAGTATTCCCCCATGCCCTTGTCTTTTATTTGGATCTTTTCCAACTGTTTTGAGAAGGCATAAAATTGACTTCCATTGTTGCATGAAATAGAGTCAATGACCCCTTTGTCTTTTGATTGATCCCTTTCCTCATACTGTCTTGATGAAGAACCCACTGGACTTTCTTTGTTTGATGGATCAAGTTGATGACTTCTCTATTATGTGGTACAAAGTATCTTGACTTGTTCTGAGTGCATTGCAATATTGGGGATTGTTAGAATCAGCAACAATGGTGATCTCCTATCCATTGAAAGGAAATTTCAAGCACTGATGATAGGTTGATGGTACCGTTTGCATTTCATGAATCCACAGTTGTCCCAAGAGTACGTTATATGTTAATTCCTTGTCTAACACCTGACACACTATGTCTTTTACAATTGGTCCCACCTGATGGGTAAAATGATAATTCCTTGGGAGGATCTTTCTTCATCATCATATGCTTTTATGGTGATTTTCCTTCTAGGATCAATAGCATTTTCAGAATATCCTAATGCATGAACAAGCTTGAGAGTGTAGATATTTAGGCTTGCTCCTCCATCTATAAGGACATGTTTGACACAATGTTTATGGATTAGGACTTCGATGTGGAGAGCAACGTTATGCGAATGGTGGTGGATGCATCGTCATGTTCAAAGAATGATAAGCAATGAGGTGTAGTCAAATGTGCCACCATAGCTTGAAATGTACAGACTTCCAAATTGCTTGGTATTGTGGTGGGAACTAAAGCTTGTTCTGGGATTTCTTTGTGCACCGATGAAATCTTGAGAAGTTCCAATATGGATATTTGAGCGGGTATCTTCTGTAACTGATCAACAATGTTATATTGAGTTAAAGGAAAAACATTAATTTTGGATGTGGAAGGGGTAGCTCCTTTCAATGCTACCTTGGCTTGTCCTATTGTAATTGCATTGATAGGTGTATTGTCTTGATCATTTGCAATTTTGATGATGTTAATTTGATTGTCATTCATGTCAACGTTAGTGCTCAGATTTCTAGGTTCAAGGTCATTGATTTGATGTGAGATAGTGTCATCATTGTGCTAGATTTCAGTAGTGGCATCCTTCCCTTGGCTTCCAATTTCAATGTCTTGGATGGAATTCCCAACTATCTCAATACAATGAATGGTTGAATCATAAACATAGTTTATATTCTTGCCTTTGGTATTCAATGTAGAGGAATTCCATTTTCATAATTGGGTAAAGGGTTCTTGAACACTCCCTGATCACTGTTTGTTTGGGGTCCTTCAATGTGCACCTTTTTGTTATCAATGAGATCTTGGATTGCGTGTTTTAATTACCAACAATATTTCGTCATATGACCCTTGTTTTGATGATAATCACAGTAATGAGCATCATTCCACCAAAAGGGCTTGACTTGTGGATCCCAATTTCGTGCTTCTAGCACTGTGATAAGCTTAGCCTCTTTAAGTTCCTTTAAGGTGAAATCTAAGGATTGTCCAATGGTTTGAATTTTCATCGATTGGAAGGTTTTGGAAACGGTGTTGCCTTAGTCCCCAGATTAGTCTGATTGTTGTTTTGGCTAACATTTGGAGTGTTGGGAGGATTTTTGGTCTAATTGGTCTTGGTGGCAGCTGTTTTTAGGTTGAATATGGGTTTGATATTTTGATTTTCAGCTATGATCTCATTGTTACCCATATTCTTGTTTCGTTTCCAAAATTTAGGTTTTTCCCCACTGTTTTAGTTGTTAGAGGAAGTGGATGAGTTGTTTTCATTGTATAACTTAATGACCCCTCTTTTGACTAAGGCTTCTTTGATTTCAATTCTGTTTTCAATCAATTTTTTGAAGGTAGGGGGACATTGTAATTCCAACCTATAACTCATCTCATCGTTTAGGTTATCAATGAAAATATCTATCTTTTCCTTTTCGGGCATGGGACAAGAATACCTTTCCAACAATCTCCTCCATTTTTGCAAGAAAATGAGGAAGGACTCACCCTTTTTCTGTTTCAAGTTGCAAAGGTCTTTCATGGTGATATCATGTTGGATATTGTAAGAGTATTGAGTGAGAAATATATTGACCAACTCTTCAAATGTGTTGATGGGGGGTGTAATCTTTGAAAACCATTCAAGGCATGTCCCTCCTAGAATTCGTGGAAATAGTCTCATCAAATAAGTTTCCTCATGCAAAAATTCTAGACTCATAGTTCATAATTCCCTTATGTGATCTAATGGATTAGTTGTACCATTGTATTTATCATACTTTGGAAATTCACTACATTTAGGGAAAGGAATCATGTTGATGGATGGATTAAAGGGATAAGGACAAATTTCCTCGATCAAGTATCATTTCAAAGTTCCCCTTTGCATATCTAGAACTTGTTGTTGAAGGTTTTTCATTTGGTGAGTTAAAGTAACCATTTGTTCTCTTTCCTTTTCAGGCTTTTGAAGGGGTTCTGTTAAGATGTTGATGTCAAAGTCAGGGGGAAGTTTGACTCCTTGATTGGCTAACATTAATAGGTATTTTTCCCCATCTCTTTCAAAAATCTTTTCCAAAAACTTATGGAAATTGGGGTCTAGTTCTGCTTTTCAGATATCCTCATCGCTTATTTCTTCCCCTTGAGTGTTGTTGAGTCCAGGAATAGGTATTTCTTCCACATCAACCATGTTGCTAGGGATCTCACTATTTTGAGGTTCAATGTTGGATGTTTTGATATCGAAAGCTTCACTACTCGAACTTCCTATGTTTTATGTTTCAAAGTTGGGTGTTCCAAGTTCCTTGTCCTTGAGTCTCCTTTTTTGTGATCTTGTTTGGATGGGCATACAAGTGTTATGATTTAGACTAAGCTTTGATCTAAGTTTGAAAAAGTGCCAAGGATTATAACTAAGTCAAATAGAATGACAAATTCTATTGATTAAACCAAGTTTGATTTGATAGCATGACATAGTTTCGTGATTAAAGGATGACAAATCCTGAAGATGAAACTAAGTTGTACAAGCAAAGATGTGATGGATATTGATGATTTAGACACCTTGAAATGTTTAGATCTAGGTTTAATTTGAAAATTTCCACTTGTATAGGTCCATTTCGATAATGTTTAGACTTCTAAGGTATCTAAGGAACAATCTTGGACTTGAAGTTTCGACTCAAGAAACATAATTAAGGTACTCAAAACATTGGAAAAATCTTGGATTTTGACAATAGTACATCATGTATAACTCTAGATTCTTTTTGTACACTCTCTTGTAAAAATTGAAGGTTAACCTTTCTCTAAAGTCATAAAGCATAGACAAACATCTTTGATGTTGTTTTGGACTAAGAGGTTCGATCTTTGGTTTTCTAATCTTGACCTTTTGTGAAATCATCGTGTAAACCACATATTCTGACTCTGTTTTTCCTAAGGAAAGGTTGAACACTACTGGAAGGACTAATTTTCTTAAGATGGATGGACCTAAGTTATTGACTTGTCTACCTCAATGAATGTAGTTCTGAATCAAGGTTTTCACTTTCAAAACGTAACGTTTTTTATGGTGTTTTTTTAAATTTTTGTTTTGAAGACACATCAAGCAGAATATAAACTCCTAAGGTTGTGTAAGACTGTATTCTTTTAGATTCCACACAGGTTTTACCCCAACCGCACTATCTTTAGCGAATGAATTCAGAAGCTTCGCTGCACGGGCTACCCCTTACAATGCACTCTCTTCTCAAGCCAACCAAGCTTCTAGTCCCCATGAAACTCCCATGGTGAACCGATCACCTCTACTAAAAACTACGAGAATGTGGATGCCTTGGCAATGACTGTTGTTGCACCAAATAATAGATAAAGGATTTTGGAAAATCTACAACAAGGTTTTTAATGCGGGCATTCCGTTCATGGGGGATAATCCATATGCAAGATTCCCTTTCAATCCATCTCATCAGAATTTTCCTCATGATACTTGAACTTTCCTCAAGTATCCACATTTATATCTTGGTTGGAAGTCGCTTGGATTTAGCACGTTACCGGTTGGGTTGTTCCCTTGGGTGATTACTTTTTCCCACAAGGCAGGCCCTCTAGGATAAACAAAAGCAAGCAAGTATACCCATAGTTCGATCAATCTTTATTTTGCATGAATAAAGAGAGAACTCATGCTATATACTCCACTTACACTCACACATAAACAAGAATGGGTCTAGCTTTTTGGATCACCCAATTAAGGGGAGAGTGTAATCAAGGGAAAAATAGATTTGTTAAAGGGGTTAGCACAATAACATTAAAATCCATTGAAATAACAAAGTACAAAGGAAATAATGTGAAAACAAAAGGAACAAAGTTACCCTAAGTCCTCATCTTCCATGCTTCACCTTTGTTACACCTCCTAGCTTGCAGTAAATAAAGATGCCCTCAGATTTCAAATGAGCAACTATGACTAATGACAAAGCCCTATGCAAGTGTTGAAGGATTTAGCTGAAAGAAATGACCTCACAATAGACTAAAATGACAATGACTGCAAATGAAAATAATCATAACCTAAGTTGACAGAATGAGCATCAGATAGATGGAGAGAGAGAGAGATCCCCCAAAATAAGAACAAAATTGCCATTTTATAAAAATTGCAATTTTGAATGTGTGGCCAGGATGAGAAGATGACAAAAACCCTAGAGTCAATGATCAAGATTGAATGATGTAGTACGAATTAGGGTTAGGTCAAAATTAGGGCAATGATAAAGATGAAGGGTTGAGATTGAATTATAAGATAATTCAATCAAGGGCCGAAATTAAATGAGATGTCAAAAGATAAGATTAGATTTGGAAGATAAGACTGGCACGGATAAAGAGGTTGCTTGAGAAATTAAATAATAAAATTTATTTACTCCAGGTGCCCAGTGAATAATTAAATAATAAAGATATTATTTAATTATAGAGGAATGTGACAAAAGTAATTATTTTAAATTAAATAATGATTTAATTCAAAATTCCAGAGAGTGGACTAAATTAAATAAATTAAATTTATTTAATTTAATGAGAAAAAAGGCTAATGAATAATTAAATAATTGAAATAATTATTTAATTATAGTGGGAAGTGGACAAAATTAAATAAGTAAGAATCTATTTAATTTTAGAAAGAAGGGGACTTAATTAGTGATGTAATTAAATAAATAAAATTTATTTAATTAATAATCAAGAAGAAATAAATGACAAAGGGGAATTAAATAAATTAAGAAATTTATTTAATTAAAGGAAGACCTTAGACAATTAATGACGTATTTAATAAATAAAATTTATTTATTTAATAATCATGAGGAATAAATGACATGAATTAATTAAATAATTATGAATTATTTAATCAATAGTCGAATGTGGACCAAGAACATAATTAAATGACTTAATTATGCTAGGATGAAAGTGGTAAAAATGAAGCTTGCAGCCCTAGGTCATTTTTAGGTGTCTACATTTTGCCCCTCTTTGTCATAGTGTTGTGCATTGTGACAAAGAAAATAAGTCAAAAAATGCCCTGCAAAAAATATGAGGAAGAATGGAGAGGGTTGTGGTATGCCCCTGAGAGGACACCTGGGTTCCAAGAACATGGTGTGCTCTCGAAATTGATGAGAAGACTAGAATATGAAGAGACGAAGAAATTTTAGTGCAAAAGACATGAATGCAATGCTTATATGAGATGGGTGAGAGAAGATGACAAGACTAAAGAAGATGCATGTTAGTTCCTAGACCAAATCCTTCAAACATTGCCATAGGACTAATATTTATTGCTCTTAATCATCATTGGGCGGTAAAAATGACACAAATGGACAACAAACACAATGGTATGACGTAGACCAAGGTGTGCAAGGTCATCCACTTGAAAAATAGACAGTCACAGACAAGGAATGTCCTAACTCATACTAAGGGTCATGTTGCCCCAATCTTTTTGTCAAGACAATCAACAGCAGTCAAAGAAAATAAAATAGGCCAGGAGACGTCATCGCACCTCTAAATCCTTCATGGGACATCCTTGAGGTAGCTAGTAACATGACCAAAAAGACAAGACAGTAAAAATATAAGACAAAATAGCCAAGATAGCCAAAAGATAAGACAAGAAAGACCAGAAAGATTAACAGCCATGTAATTTTGTTTGCCAATGTGTGTTTGCCAAAGATTAAATTCTTCCCGGTTTGCCAGTTTGATAGTTTGAAGTTGTGCCAATTTGATGGTGTTGACGGTTTGACGGGCCTATTATCAGGAAGGACACATCCTGAAACAAAGGACATTTTGACGAGGTCTAACTCCAAGAAGGACACATCTTGAAGAGAACCAAAGAGTGGCGACTGATGTTTTGAGTAATATGTTTTGGCAAGTTGACTGATGTTGACTGTATGATTGATTGGACCGTGCTGTCTAATTTTGACCAATTTTGACATTGACATTTTGAATGATTGTCTTGTGTCTGAGTTTGACTATGTCTGACTCATTTGACCGATGTGACAATTGTGACAAATTCCATGATTTTATTTGGACCAACCCTAAAGGGGTACGGCCAACCTAATGTCTCGGGGACTCATCCCGGTGATGGCCTTGCCTACATAGCAAATCGCATTAGAGACAAGCGTAGTTCGACAATGACATGTAGATTTGTGACATGATGACTTGACTCCATTTTTAGGATTTTGACATTGATTTGGATGTTTTGTGTTTTCTCTAGGACGATTTTATGATTTTTAGGTCTTTCTTCAGGACATTTTATGATTTATTTTTTTGTCTTTTTTTAGGACATTTTATGATGTTTTTGTCTTTTTTAGGACTTTTTGCCATATTTTTGGTCTTTTGTCATTTTATGATTTTTTTGAATTTTTGATGTTTAAGAGGATCGTGACAAATGCATATGATTGATGCCTACACATGAGAATCCAAGGACAAACATGATTGTGCCCCTAGTCAAGCTAAATACTAATTGACAGGTGATGGCAACGTTGTTTGACGTAGGAAGGACACATCCCAAAACAACGTGAGGATGATGACGATAATGTGACAAAAGTATGGATGTCTACAACTAGGCCAGGAATACAGTCAAGTAAAATTTTGGATAATGTGCTTGTATGAATTGGACTCGTTGCATTTAGAATGACTTGGTTAGGACTAGATGGGATGATGATTATCCTTAGACCGTTTGACAAGGGAAAGCCAAGATAGGTGATAGGCATGAAAGGATAGGGGGTGGCCTTGGTAAAGAATGGGAGACATGAGACTAAGGGAATTGTCATATGATTTTCAAGGACTGTCATATAAGGACAATAAGACTATGATGGTCGATGACATGATGTTTCGTGAATTGTGTATGACCGAAGGATAGACATGTCAAGAGTTTTCCCAAAGCATGATTTATGTGTGTCAGTTTTATGTCAAGACCAAGGTAGGTGGGAAAATGGAAAAAAATGATAGGGCTTAGATGGATGTCAATGTCATAAGGAAGGCATGGGAAATGAGACGACTTGCCCCCAAGTGTAAGAGTCCACATAGACGATTTATTTTACACATGACGCCTGTTTGCCAGGTTTTCATCATGGTACTTATCCAGGGCGCCTGTTTGCCAGGTTTTCACCATTGGATGAAATTTTTCTCTTTACTATTTTCTTGATTTTTTGATTTTTTTTTGGTGTCACCAAGATGCCTGTTTGCTAGGTTTTCATCAGGGTGACAATTTTTTTAATTTTTTAATTTTTTTTGTATTTTTGATTTTGTGGATAGCCTGGATGCTTTAGATAACCACTGACTATTTTGAATCCACTAACGGTGCCGATGTAGAGACTGGTGCCATGATATGCCAATAATGACCTTGCTGAAGGAGTTGTCTTGTCAGGATCATAGCACTTGTATACAACTGATCGATGTCATTATGATCCTTTCTGATACTAGAATTGGCCTTATCAAAATACGCACATCGCAATAGAGTGCCATGAGAGTCCTTGTGGTAAAGAGTTGTTGCCATGATGTGACGGATTTGTGACGTAGGATTTTTGGACTTTAGGCGAGATGTAGGAATATGACAAATGATGGTAGACATGGAAAGGTTGTTTGGACGTTTGAATGAATGAATTTTTATTTTCCAAACTTGGGATGGTGGATGACGGATTTTGGAGGAATGGTGTTTGGAACCAACACTTTTATATGCCTTGATTGATGACCATTTTGAAGGAGGTGGACATGTGTTATATGTGGGAGTCCTCTTGTATTGTGGCTCCACATTGTGATTGACTTTTGTATTTGACCTAGTGTCTTTGTTTGATCCATCTTTCTTTGGGATTCATTTTAATTTTTTTTGTCCACTTGTCCTTTTGTTTGATTCAATGGCCTTTGACATTTGATTATGATCTTTTGACTTGTAAGACTTTTGTTTTTGTTGGTTCCAAAGGGAAGGTTTATTTATGATGGAATGATGGTTCATGGTGTGGGTGGATGGGGTGTTGGCAGCAATCTTATGACAAGGATTTCTCATGGACTCCATTTTGACATTTGTATCTGACAAGGTTGCCCCCAGTATTGAGGAGGTACCACTGACATCATTTGATTTACTATCTGAAGAATAGCCAAGACCTTGATGTCTGTAATTCGCCTGAAGCTGTATTGGTTCTAGAATGCCTTG
>VDFB02375133.1:0-40532 GCA_007258455.2 Sequoia sempervirens
ATTCCTGCTTAACCCACAATGCAATATCACAAGAAAGGTGCAATCTTCTAAGGCATACAAATTTTCAAATCATAGATATTCATCTACAATTGAAATAAGCACAAATAGATATATGGTCCAGGTTGACTTCACTAGCCTACTACAATCAGATAGTTACTAGGAGTATAGACCAGAGATTGCTACAAACACTCCAAGCATGAAACCATAAACATTATTCACCAAACTAATCTAGTTCTAAATTTAACATCAAATCTTCTATTCTCAAGCAATTTCAAAAGATGGAACAATAGGAACCATGCAAGATAAACTAACACAAAGAATTCACCAGAGAAACCACAATGCCTTCAATTGTATTAGATCACCAAAATGTAGCAACAATTCCACTGTTTTGTGTTACAACATTTGCTTCAAAGAACTAATTACTATCTCTACTATAGAATGCTCTAGCTCTTTCTTAATCTAACTTGTCTCTATTATCTATCTAACTCCTTTCAAATGAGGCACAAATGCCATTTATAGAGAATCCTCAAAACATGTCAGCCCAGCCAAAAATTTACAAAATAAAATAGCCAAAACAAGTCGGCCTCAGGAATTTCAAAATAAGGCACACATTAAATGCTGATACATCATCAAGGTCAGCCAAAACACATTCCTCAATGCATCTCGAATCAACACATGCCCTATAATAATAGGGAAGCACAAATCTCCAAGTTGACATTAATTACTGCCTCCCTTATCTTTACTTTGATCCAGCGATTCATGAACTTTCAAAAACACTTTATCCAACTCAGCAACAGGTGGCAAGGGTAGGATTTTGATCCGACATTCAATTGATTCAATTTCTTCCTTTGACTGCTTAACTGTTGCATCCCAATCACCCTTATAAGCTAAGTACTTATCCACCACAGCTAGATAAGTAGCCGCATCATCCAATTGGTGTCCTGTCACAACATTTTCAATATCAGGGGCATAGACATCATGCCACCATTCCCTCAATTGTTCTAAACTCAAGTATTTAGGGGCAATCTTCCTCCTACTAGTCATTATCTCAAAAAAAGTGATGCATCCATCATAAACACTAGTTAGATTGCCATCTATCTGCTTCCTTTGTTTATAGACCTTCCTGATGGCCTTCCATCAGATTTGCAGGGCCTCAAACCACTCCCAAGGCTCATTAACCCTAGATGAAGGATTCCATCAACAACCAGTTGATCCTTACTATACTCCATGATTGCTTTGGTTTTTTGCAATAGAAGATCAGTGTCTTCCTTATCCTGAGATAAAACATAATCTAATGAATCCTTAGCCCTTATTGCATCTTTTCCAGTTGAAAGGATTTCCTTTATTGCATCATATCCCTTAGTCTTTACCTCCTTCAACCAATCTATTGTAGCCATAGTAGAAGCCTTCATCTTTTCTATTTCAGAAATGGTCTCCTTCGGCAAGAAACTAGCAGTAGCAGAAGAGGATGGGTGAAAAGACTGCAAAGGCTTCATTAAATCTTCTAAACATTTCCTAAGCCTTTCATTCTCCTTCTTTAGCTCATGCTTTGACTGTGTTTCCTTCCTTAATCTCCAAATGATTACTGCATTGGCTTCCTCATATTCCTCAATATCTTGCTCCATAGAAGTAGGCCCAAGATTAATAGTTTGTACATCATAATCCTTCCCGATGACGTCATCTCTACCTTTATCAGCATTAGGGGTAGCAACATGGATAACCCAGTTACTAGCTTGGTCTCTTTCAATCTTGGAAATCACCTTAGCTGCCTTCTTCCTCTTACCTTTTCCAATCTTGGCCAACATCTCATCCCAGTTGAGAGGAGTGTCCTCAACAATGACCTATTTCCTCTTAATTTCTTTGTCTAGCCAATCCGAAACAACAAGATCTACCCAAATTTCATCCTTCTTGACCTCTTCAGGAGATTGACCTACTGTCTCATCCCTCTCATTTTTAGGAGAATGGCCACCTTGGCTTCCCAACTCTGGCCCTTCTTCTTGCAGGGGTGATGGAATCTTAACAAGGACATCTTCCTTCTTAGGGGATCTATTTTCTTTGCTACTGGCAGGAGAATCTTCATACTATACTAATGGAGAAGGAAGCACTTCCACATCTCCCACCTCAATCTCAGTAGTTGTGCCATAAAGTTCTCCATCCTTAAACGGTTCTGCCTCCTCACTGGTCTCATGCTCTTCATGAGTCATCCACTCAGGTATACCCAATGAAGGATAGGTATCCTTCTACTGCTCTGCAGTAGCTGCCATTGGAAGAGGATCTTCCTTTTGCATAGTTTCTTTGGGAGATGGAGTTCTTGACCTTCTTGAATAAACCCTGGTTTTCTCCCTTGAGCTCTCCACATCAATCACATGGGAATCCATCTTATCCCCAGAAGTTTCTTGATCTCTCTTCTTTGAAGCCCAGGTTATCCTTGTTCTCTTTGGCTCTAGAGGCATGTCCTTTTTCTCTTCTTTCTCAAGTTCTTCCTCTTCAGCAGACTTACCTATTTTCATAGTACAACTCCTCTTCTTTCCCCTAGGTTTTCTTTTCTTGTTCGGCTCATCTTCCTTTGGGCCTCTAATTTTAATCTTAAAAGGTGAGCTTACCTTAGTTTGTCCTGTAGAATCACCCTCACTGGATTCCTCTAAGGTGGAATGAGCATTTAAATTTCCCATCAGATTGAAAGTACAAAGTACCTTCTCGCTCTCCAATTCCCATACTTTATGTTTCAACCATGACTAGGTAGATTTCAGAATGGGAGCCATCAATTCCTCTAGCGCAGTTATTTCCATTTCTAACTAGTTTATCTCTCCAATAGGTCTATCCTTGACTGATTCAAATGCATGATCCTAGACTGAATTTCCATCATCTTCCAACTGATCAGGGATCAACCTGACATTGTACATTCTGATTACATCAACTGGAAGCCTAGAATATCTTTTCTTTCTCACCTCAAAGTCATCCTTGTTGTTTGCCCAGTAGTCCTCTAGATCATCCTTGTGGTGATATTCTTTGGTGGCCTTCTTTTGTGCTTCACTAGTGATGTCAAAGCTCACCCTCTTAGAATGGAAAGAGAACCCATAAGTACTCAACTCCTCCCTTGATGCATGAGCTGATTGCATTGAAGGGAAAACTTCAGCTATACCAATTTTCAAAGGAAAATCCCCACCAAACCCTATTTTGTACTTTTCTCTTTTAACAATGGCATCAAAATCACATATCTATCTGGTAACTTCCAAAAGTATGACATGGTCAGTAGGATATCTTGGCAATTTGTATGGAGAAGTCAGACATCCATCAATCCTAATATAGGAGAAGGTAGGGAATTGTATAAACCAAGCTCCATATTTTTTATCAGCTCCTTGGCTCCATCAGAAATTCTCACATGCTCTGCATTCTGAAGCAACCTAGTAATATGCATAGTGAATGCATCATTTGCTCTTCTATAATTTGAATTCCCTAGGTGCAGCTCATGGTACACCTCATAAATGACATCTTGCTCAAATGTTCCTTTTGGGTTCAATCCCCTGTATGGATAAAATATGGCAAGAACATACACCACATAAGATGACATGGTGAATTTCTTTGATTCTAGCACATCTCTCATTTTCCTGTCAATCATTGCACTGATAATCCCTGCCCAATGATAATTGATGCCTTGCTCAATCTTATTAATAACATGCACCATCCAATTCTCCAACACCCCAGCACTCTTCAAGCCAGCTACCCTGCTCAACAGTGTGATTGCATCATATATATCATGCCTGAACTTGACCCTGTGCAACTGTTTGGGCAACTTAGAGAAATGAGATTTTGGCTTTTCAAGCCAAGAATTGATCATCTACTGGGCTTTGGTGGGTTCATCTTCATAGTAAGTTCTGGCCAAATCCATGTCAGAACACACACCGCGACAAATTGGCATATGAAATGCAGTGATAGAAGCCCGGATTAAAGTTTTCCAGCACTCTCCGTGATTGCTAACAATCCTCTGCATATCAAAGTCATGAGTGTCGGGCACACTCTTCTAATATCAATTCATAGCATTGAACTGTGGGAGGAAATCCTGCCACAAGAGCCAGTCCGTACTTCACCATCCCCTTGGTCAAGACTAATAAATCTTTCTGAGCTGTCCTTTCTTTAAATTCTTCATATCTCCAGGCTCCTACATTAGTATCCGAGACTTCTAACCAAACCGAAGCCACCTTACTATCTGACAATTGACTCTTCACATCCAGCCTGACTCCTGCGTCTGTAACTGAAGATCCCTCTATATCTCCCTTGGCCTTTCCTACTGCTACTTTGCTCGATTTAGCCTGCATTCATAAAAGAGCCTCATGAGAATTCAATTATCATCCATATTTCAATCAAAGGTTAGCCTTGAAACCACATGAAATCATTAGGATAAATCATTAATCATCAATCTTGAAAATATGGGAAAATGAAGTAATCCGGGAAAACAAAGTAATCCAGGAAAATCCAGTCAAGGCGGAATTCAGAGAAATCTGACCCAGACGGACTCCTGTTGCCAAAACACCATTCATCAAATAAATCATCAATACAGACAAAAGAGATGCATGATTATCATGAAATTCACCCATTTAGCAACAAGAAATCATCATCCAACATTTAATTCATTACTTCAATTTCGAAAATCAAAATCAAGTGAACCCAGGCAGAAAGTTAGAAAAATCCGGACAGTTCGGATTTCTACGGGCAGCTTGAATTTTCGGGAACTCGTCATATTCCGGGGAAGTGGTAAAATCTGGGAAAATCCGGGTGCATAGAAATTCTGCGGACACCTCAAAAACCTGATGATTGTTCGACGCGCAGACCATTAATCGAATGATCATACAAATTCCCCTATTTGAATCCCACGAGTATAAACTCAACCCCCATAGGCTAAATCTCGATTGCACTTGAATTTAAACTCCCAAAAACTCTCAAATGGTAGATCCCTGCGGTGAAATAATGATGCCCTAAACTTAACAGCCAAACCTCCGCCATGAAAGCTAAAGCGAGCTAGAAATTCAGACACTACCCCTCAGAATGATGAAACTAGGGCACACCAGGGTCTCACATGTTGCAAACAAGGTCGAGCAAGATGCAAGACAAGAGGATCATGATGACTCCACCGAATTTAACAACCGGGCAAACATATCGAAACCCTAATCTTTGCAAAATATAGCAGATTATGCGCCAACAAGGCAAGGCCCTAATAGAAACACCTAATCAGAGGGGAGTACTCGACATTCAATAGATAAATGAAGGGATGCACAATGCAGGCGCTAAAACATGTGGAAAAGGTGGGTTCAAACCCTAATTCGATAAATACGTGATCATGAAACAAACAACGGCCGACCCGAATAATCATCAATAATAACTCGAAGATTCAATCACAAAGCGCAAAACAATAGGAGAAGTCACAACGACTTATGATGAATTAAATCTGAATGAAACTCGAGCCGAAGGAAGTCACTGTAAATCAGGGTGCCCTAGCGATGAAAATATCAACATAGATGTCCAAGGAATCCACACTCGAACAAACCAAATCCACCGACCAAAGCTCAAAATGAACAAACTCAAGCGCTAGAGCATATGGCAAATGAATAATGAAATCATAAAGAGCCCTAAAAGCCTTTAAATTCGCTTACATTCGTGCCAGAGCATACGTACCCAAAGCATTAATGGCCGATAAGACATATCGAGGAAATCCAGAAACCCAATTTCAAAATGGAATTCTGGAAGAATCTGAGCCAACCAGACTATCCGGGTGAACACGAGTTCCACGGACAACGCACCCTTCCGCAACTTTGACGCAATCTAGGAAAATCCGAGTGATCCAAAAAATCCTAGATTCATCCAAAAACCTGAACTCCGGAGAAATCCGACAGCGACAGACGATGGACCAGGACCCGGGAAAATCCAGGTGAACCAGAAAATCCCGGACCCCATTCAAAACCCGGACCTCCATTAAAACCAAGTTTGATCAATTCAACCTTTAGGGCAAGATCAAGGCAAGCAAGACCAACATCCCAAGACCTTAAAAGGGAAAATCCAATAAAAACCAAAGGTCTGAGAGACATCCAAAATCAGAAAAGAGGGTCCCCACTCCAAGTGGGGCGTGTGTGCAAGATTGCACAACACCATCCAAGTGACAAAGAAACAAATGTAGAGAATTAAAGCTAGGGGAAGCCCAAGAAAGGGGGAGCCTTACAAACAAGGGGATCATCACAAAAAAGAGGAAGAATCCTATTATGAAGGAAATAAGTATACTAAGTGTCCCATTGCCATTGATGTCAAAGGGGGAGAGATAGAATAGGAGGGAGCAAAGAAAAAGGAGAGGATTATGATTGTGTTGCAATCAATGACAAAGGGGGAGATTCTTGGAATGTTTTTCATTGATGTCAAAGGCATGAGGTCATTAAGTGATTTCATTGAGGTCAAGGTAAAGAATGGACTGTTATAATAAGAAATTCCCATTATATATGCCCATTGGAGAGCAAAGTAAAATACATCTATTACACATTACCATTGGGAGATTGCATGTTTAAATTAAAGATTTAAATATTTGAGATATAAGTATTTTGGGTTGACATAGAATGAAGTTTAATTATACATCCAAGGTGGTTGACTATAAGGAGGATACTACGATTGGAGTAACTAAAGAAAATTTATCAAGTGACAAAGTGATTTTATGAATAAGGGAAATGATGCAATTTATATTGTGTTAAAGATATTAGTAATAATTTACAACGAAGACATATCCTGTTTGAAGTGAACGAAGCTAATTTTGGCAATCGACGTTGTGCGATGTTGGAGAGGGGATTGGAGATGAATAGAGCAATATGATCCATTCATCAGCGAAATAAAAATTTATTGCTTTCTAGCTAATTTGTTGTTTGTCCTTGCAATGTGAATGTTGTATCAAAAATCTATGGAACAAGGTACTTGCCACTCGTATTAACAACATTGGTCTGTAATCTAAACTCCCAAGTTTTCCTGTGATACTGACGAGTAACTGCCATTCGAATTATCAATGTCTGCAATGTCTTTTACTTCATAGACTACAAGCTGATCTAGGGAGGATGCAAGATGATTGCTTTCATCCCGACCATTGAATGAATCTTTGTTGACTTTGCTTTTTTCTTGTCAGTGTGCTCTTGTCGTCTCCAACCCTATTGCTACTACTTGTGGCTTGGCCACTATGCAAGGCTCGACCTTCTCATCCACGTGGTTCTCACCAATTTTCTACTAGCCAAAGCTTTAGAAACTTTCAAGCAAATACAATTGGCAGGTGTAAATCCACACTCCAAAACGTTTGCTACCATTCTCCTTGCCTATGCAAAAATGGGGGCTTTGGAATGGGGTATGAACATCCATCAAAGCATAAACGATAGAGGAATTTTTTTAGCTGTTGTAGTTGCAACTACCCGGGTAGACATGTATACAAAATGTGGAAACATAGACAAGGCACGTGAAGTGTTTGACAAGGTGCCTCAAAGAGATGTGGTCTCAGATATGCACAAAATGGATTTGTTGAAAAGGCTTTAGAAATTCCCTAGCAAATGCAATTGTCAAGTTTGAAGCCAAATTTTGAAACCTTTGCTAGAATCCTCCCTGCCCATGACAAAATGGGAGCTTTGGAATAGCATGTACATCCATCGAATTATAGTTGCAACTTCCCTAGTAGACATGCATGCAAAAAGTGGAAGCATTAACAAGGCACGTGAACTATTTGATAGAATACGTCAAAGGATGTCATCTCATGGACTGCAACAATTGCAAGATATGTACAAAATGGATTTGTTGAAAAGGCTTCTACATATTTAGAGGCATAACTCATAATCAGAATGCTCATGGGCGTCATTTGGAGACACACCGCCCCAACTCGTTGATTCCAAAAACCATAAACCAAATCTACTTACGTATCAGAATTATTAGTTGCTAAAAATACAATCCACATTTGATTATTAGTGATCAGAAGTATTGCCTCAGCAGTCTTATCAACCTCAGTAGTAGGTTTACCAGGCTCTACAGATTCAGCCGCTAATATGTGTTATAGGTTTTCAATTTAGTAACTTCTATTTGCTCCAGATGTGCACTCTTCTACCCGCAATAACATGATAGGTTAGTTTGCAATCAAACGAGTAAGTTGTTTATTATCAAGTACAAACTAGCATAATATTTTAAAGAAAGCACAAAATAGATATGGAAAAACGAAGGATAAATTGTAAGCACCTTGTCCATAATAAACTAATGATCAATTATAAATATCTTGTCAGTATAAATGGCGTTCAAGCGTGCCTCAATTACATAAATTACTTCGTCAAGGTTGCTCAGGTCTTTCACTTCAAGAAGTGTTGCATTTAAGATAAAGGGACTACTCATTTTCATAAAAAAATGTCAATCTGATAATGAGTGGAAAGTGAAAACTCCATAACTATGACAAAATTCGTTGCCACTAAACTCTTCCAAATATGCATAGACGGTGACTGATTGTGGGCAACACATGCTCCATTCCATGTTCAGAAAACTAATCAATTTTGAAAAGCAATATCAGCATAAAATTACAAAAAAAAAATCTGATTTTATGCCTACCTCGATCTATGAAACCAAAATAATAGTACTAATTCTCTTATCATGAAAACACTTCAATTAATTACTCCTCAAAGATCCACACCGTATACAACTACCATATAGGTAAGAACAAGAAAAAAACATGAACCATGAGATGGAAATAGCCAATACGAGCCACCGATGATCAATGCAGACGTGCAACAAAGATAAAGCATGATCTAGAAGAATCCAAAAACATCACGAATCACCAGAGAAGCATCCACAACAACTGAACTAACTGAAATCACATCATCTTCAATCAATAACACTAATTGAAGCAACAAAAAGACCGTTAGAATATAAATCTTCATAACTCGATCAAATCTTCATGAACCTCTGAGAAACTTGATGTGGATAAAGTAGATACACTTAGAAAAACACCTTTTAGTCCAAAACCTTTGATCATCAATGTACAAAACTTACCGACATACTGAACTTCACTTCACCACTAACAACCTACAACTCTTCTCATTACAATTTTTTCAATATCCTCTATATATACAACTTCTAATGAATTAATGCTAATAGTGTTGACATCAATGACAACCCACATATCGACAACACAACCACAATATCCAACAATCTCCCCTTTGGAATTGATGGCAACACATGATGTGAAAAACACCATCAACACAACTAACTCTTGACACTCACTCCCCCTTAGGTTCTGACTCATTAACTCTTCCACATGATTCCAAAAAGTTTTTCCCATGATCATCTCCCCCTTTGACATCAATGCAAAATATTTATTCTATAAAATATCCGAACCACATATCTGAACATCTGAACATCTGACTACTCCCCTTGAGTAGCTGCCACAGCAACATCAAACCAAAATAAGATATGACTATGAAATGCAAAGACTGATGCAATGAAATGCATCCTTAGTTCTGACTAGGAGGGGTAATCACCCCTAACTTCCCTCTGAGATACTCAAAAGTATCCTTAGGAAATGGCTTTGTAAATATTTATGTAATCTGCTCCTTAGTAAGCACATACTCCAACCTAACTTCCTTTTCACTCACCTTTTCTCTCAAAAAGTGAAACTTAATAGATATATGATTTTTCTTTGAATGTAGCACCAAATTATTAGAAATGTTAATAGCACTTGAATTATCATAAAATATAGCAATAGGCTCATTATACACAACTCTGATATCCTTGACCATCTACTTCATCCACATGACTTGATTACAATTGTTAGCATTAGCAATGTATTTAGCCTCTACAATAGATAAGGAAATGGCATTCTGCTCTTACTTAACCATGAAATTAGCTTCTTACCCAAGAAAAATACTCCACCACTAGTAATTTTCCTATCATTTACATCTCTTTCCCAATCAGCATCAGTAAAGGAACTCAATGTAAGATCACCATCTTTAGGATACCATAGGCCAAAGTCAACTGTTCCCTTCAAGTATCTGAAAATTATCTTCACAACAATCACATGTGATTCCTTCGGGTCAACTTGAAATCTTGCAACAATACATACAACATTCATGATATCAAGCCTAGTTTGAGTTAAATACAACAATCCACCAATCATTGATCTATATATAGTTTGATTTTCCATCAGAGAATCATCTGCTGTTGTCAACTTGCATCTAGTCACCATGGGTGTACTGACTAGCTTTGAATCTTTCATACCAACTTCTTCAACAATCCCTTCACATACTTGGACTAAGATATAAAAATCCCTTTATCTAACTAAGTAATTTTCAATCCCAAAAATAATTTCATCTCACCAATCATTGAAATTTTAAATTCCCTCTTCATCTTATTAGCAAACTTCATTCAAAAACCATCATCTCCTCCAAAAAAAAATCATCAACAAAGACTTTAACAATTAAATATTTATTATCATTCTTGAAATACAAATTACTATTAGTAGTACCTTTATCCAATCTAGTATATCATGCTCTAGGGGCTTGCTTGAGTCCATACAATGATTTCTTCAACCGACACACCATATCTCGCTTATTAGTCAACTGGAATCCATTAGGCTGCTCAACATACACCTCTTCTTCCAATTCACCATTTAGAAAAGTTGACTTGACATCCATCTGATAAACCTTATAGTTCTTGTGAGTAGCATAGGCAAGAAATAATCTTACAACTTCAATTCTAGAAATAGGGACAAAAGTCTCTTCAAAATCAATTCCTTCCATCTATGAATATCCTTTGCATACCAGTCTTGCTTTGTTTCTAACCACTTCACCTTGCTCATTCAGTTTATTTCTAAAGACCCATTTAGTTCCAATGACATTCTTATCCTTAGGTCTAGGAACAAGAATCCATGTATCATTCTTCTCAATCTTTTTTAGTTCCTCTTTCATTGCTTCAACCCAATACTCACCTTTACATGCTTCATTCAAACTAGTAGGCTCAGTCTTTGAAATCAAGTAGTATTCTTTTGCAATCTTTCTCCTAGTCTGGAAACCTTTGTTCTTATCACCTATAATCTGATCTTCTAAATGATTCAATATTACATACCCCAGAGTCCTCTTAGGTTGTTCTTCAACTTCAGGCTCTTGTGTTCTCTCTTCTGCAACTTCACTGGTTTCTTCTTCCTCTTGATTTTCTTGATCCACCAGAATGGTTTGAACTTTATTTGTAGTCTAAACTTTCTTTCCTTTATTTGTACTAACATTTTTATCATCAAAATCATATCCATAGGTTTTGGATGGTGTACCTAAGTCTTCATCAACCTTGACATTTACACTTTCAACCATTTTACTCAATCTTTTATTGTAACACCGGTAGGCCTTGCTATTAGTAGAATAACCCAGAAAGATACCTTCATCACTCCTAGCATCAAAATTTCCTATATCTTCATCTCTCTTGATATAACATTTGCTTCCAAATATCTTGAAATATTTAATAGTAGGCTTTTGACCAATCCATAGCTCAAAAGGGGTCTTACTAGTATCTCCTTTGATTTGTACCCGATTGAGTGTGTACACAACAATACTCACAAATTATCTCCAATAAATATGAGGGACATTTCCTTCCAACATCATAGTTCTAGTAGAATCTTCAATTGTTTTGTTCTTCCTTTCCACAACTCCATTTTGCTGAGGGGTCAACAGTGCAGATAATTGTCTCTTTATTCCATGTTCTTCACAAAAAGAATTAAATTCACTGGAAGTGAATTCCAGTGCTCTAGATTTCTCCCTTAAGAAAGTAAACCACACCATTCTTGAATAATCATCAATGAGTAACATGAAATACCTATAACCTTGTAGACTTCTAACCTTAGAGGGACCACACAGATTAGTATGCAAAAGTTCCAACAATTCATTTGAACAATGTTGTTTTCTCTGAAATGAAATTCTAGTTTGCTTTCCTAACTGACATTCGTTGCATATGGCATTAGTAGGTTTCACCAACTTAGGTAGATCTCTCAAAGCCTTAGTAGAACTTATCTTGACAATATTATCAAAGTTAACATGACACATTCTCCTATGCCATAACCAAATTTCATCAACTTGAGCAATCAAACAACTTTTACTAGTAGAACTCAAGTGAAAGATATTAACTTTTGTTTTTGTACCTTGATGCAATAACATTTTCAGAACTCAATATTTTGCACTATCCATCCTTGAACTAAAGATTGTATCCCTTATCAACCATCTGACCAACACTTAAAATATTATGCTTCAATCCTTCCACATATAGGACATCATCAGTATTATGCTTACCATCAAGAGAAATGCATCCTCTTCCATGAATCACACCAACTGTATTATCACCAAATCTCACAACACCACCATAATAATTTTCCAAACTTACAAACTTACTTTTATCTCCTTGTCATATGATGTGAACATCCACTATCAATTACCCATTCATCTTTCTCTTCAACTCGAGTAGCTAGGGATTTCTCCACATTTTTACAACTAGTAGATTCAATAGATACATGATTATTTTCCTTGATAGCAATAAATACCCATTCATCACCACTTCTATTTCCTCTATCAGATTCATCATCTGTCACACCTTCATCAGCAACATAGTAACATTTCTTTTAAAATCTAGGTTTGTTATTTCTTGGTTTAGGAGTTCTTTTTGGACACCTTGATGCAAAATGACCTATCTTATTACAATAAAAACATTTAAGAGGCAATTTTCTTTCATAATTACCTTTTCCTCTCAGTACTCTTTCGACAATAAGTGCTTCCAGCTCTTCTAGGTCTCTTTCTTCTTCTTTAATTTGTTTGATTTCATCCTCATACTTGAATGTCATTCTAGATGAACTCTCACCTGGATCATATCTATGTCTATCTCTTCTAGAAGTAGTAGCCTTAAATGCATATTCAACTTTAGGAAGGTAATCACCAAATTCATTCAACTCAAAAGCAGTAAGCTTACCAACCAACATGTCTCTGGTTACATTTGTTACAGTCTGAAGCTCTTCAATAGCACTACCTTTGACTTTGTAAGAATCAGACAAGGATCTAAGCACTTTAGCAACAATCTCTGATTCATCTATTTGGACCCACCAACACATCTGATACCACACACAAGTTCATTCACTCTTTGCATAAAAATAGTAATGTTCTCATCATCACCCATTCTCAACTTTTCATATTTTCCTTTCAGAATCTACAACTTAGCAATCTTCACATTAGTATGACCTTCATACAAGGTTTCCAAATTTTTCTACATCCCATAAGGAGTCTTCAGATCCATAACATTTGTCATCTTAGAATCAGTCAAGGCACTCAACAATGCTTCATTAGCCCTGATATTATATTCAACATCTATAATCTTAGAAGTAGTAATAGGACCATTATGAGGAATAACATACCTATTACTTGTAATGTTCCAAAAGGGTTCACCAATGCATGTCAAGTGACACTCCATTCGAGTCCTCCATAGAGAATAATTTTTTCCATCAAATCTCAAACTATCCTTCTTGTAAGTCGCTATCCCAGATCACCTCAAGCTATTAAAATTCTTCCAAGGAACCTGCTCTGATACCAATTGTTGGCAACACAAGGGTAGACAACTGAGAGGGGGGGTGAATCAGTTGTCACAAAAATTTAAAACTTATTCAACTTATTAACTTTATTCTCAGATCTAATTATAAACCATGAATCATAAATCATCAACACATCAGAAACACACATAACACCAAGTATTTTTACGTGGAAACCCTATTAGGGGAAAAACCATGGTAGAGGTTAGTCCACAAGATTATACCCTGTTAAAAGTATAAGAAATGAAAGTATGGGGAATGCACTTGAATTCAAACACACTTCCTAGAGATCACTACTCAATTACAATAGGGCTAACTGCCCAAAGGAAGACACACTGTCTTATAGAAAGAATTGGATTACATCCATAGGGATTTGAACTGATAGAATAACATCTGCTAATTCTTGATCACAGTTCTGGTTAAGCGCATGAACACTTCTTTACTCGTCTTCGCTCTTCTTCACAATTTTCTCTACCTTTGAATGATTTAGACTAATATTTACACATACACACATAAAAGCACACTCTGGCATCCACTCACACACACCAATTCGAATAAACAATCACTCTTATATATCCGCAACAAGAAATTTCATCCGTACATGTCATTTCAACAAAATAATAAAATCAATATAAATTGTCGCCCAAAACATTAAAGATTATTAATGTGAATCAACCAAGGTCAGAAACAACTTAGTGAAGACCCAAATCAACATCTCGAATGTGGAAAAAATTCAATTAATTACTCCTCGAAGATCCACACCATGCTACAACCACCATGTTGGCCAAGAATAAGAAAAACATGAACACACAAGAGAAAATCACCAACCACAAGCACAACGTTCAATGCAGATGTGCAAAAAAGATAGAGTATGATCTAGAAGCATCCAAAAACATCACGAATCACCATAGAAGCATCTGAAACAACTGAACTAATTGAAATCACGTCATCTTCAATTAGGAACACAAATAGAGGCAACATAAAAACTGTCAGAATATAAATATTCATAACTTGATTAAATCTTCACTCAAATCTCTGAAACTTGACGTGGATAAACTAGATATACTAAAAAACAAACCCTTTAGGCCACAACCTTTGATCATCAACGTATAGAACTTATCGACATACTGAACTTTACTTCACCACTGACAACCTGCAACTCATCTCATTACAATTTTCTTAATATCCTCGACATATACAACTTCTAATGAATTAATGCTAATACTATTGAAAATTAAAAAATGTCTTGAAAAAATTCATAAAAAATAGAAAATGTCCTAAAAAAAGGCATAAAAACCAGAAAATGTCCTAAAAAAGCCATAAAATTGAAAATGTCACGAAAAAATTCATAAAAATAAAAAATGTCTTGAAAAATCCATAAAAATAAAAAATGTCTTGCAAAAAACCATAAAAATTAGAAAATGTCCTAAAAAAATTCATAAAAATAAGAAAATGTCATGAAAAAATTCATAAAAATTAGAAAATGTCCTTAAAAAAGCCATAAAAATTAGAAAATGTCTTGAAAAAAGCCATAAAAATAAAAAAATGTCCTTAAAATTCCATAAAAATTAGAAAATGTCTTGAAAGAAAATCCAAAAAAATAAAATAAAATTAAAAAACACTAAAACATCCAAATAATGCTCAAAAATTCCAAAAACAAAGTTAGAGTCCGTCATGTCAATTGTGTCAGTCTTTGTCATAGTCGAACTACATTGTCTCTTCACATTTGCTATGTATGCAAGGCTCATCTTTGAGCCCCCTAGACATTAGGTTAATTATTTTAGGTTTGTCGAAATAAAATCATGACTCAATATTTGATCAATAAGACAAAGTAGTGTTGAACTATGAGGTCTCTAAGTGTATGACATAGGCAAGGCTATCAATTCATGAGTCCTCGAGGCTGCACTAGGTCAATCCATTAGGGTTCATGGAATTCACTATCATACACATCAGATATCTTCAAATAAAAAAATATATCTTACATCCTAAATTAGGGAACTCTTAAAACAAACTTTTCCAATCATTTAATCAACATTTCAACTAAATTGGCATGTCAACACAAACATGTGGTTAATCTAGTCATCTAGCCAAATTTGGTCAAACTGTCATACCAAGTCAACTTTTCAACTCTTGGTTATTCTTTAGATATGTCTTTCTGAAGAACAACCTATGTCATTTATTTATGCTTTAGGATACATCTTTCCTGAACATCGTCATTGTCATCTAGCATTTTGGGAGATTCTCATGAAATTTGAGCATCGATCTTCTCATCATCATCATTCAGGATATGTCCTTCCTAAATTTGGAATTACCTAGCATTTGTCACACATAAACCTAGACTTCGTCAAACTTGGAGTCTCGACATCAAAACATTTGACCTTCGAACATACTTGACAAACACTTTGGAAAACACTGTCTTTAATCTTGTCATATTTTTCATTTGGTTTTTCGTCTTGACTACTAGTTCCTTGAGGATGTCCTAGCATTAGGATTTAGAGGAGCAATGATGTATCATGATCATTTTCTTTTCTTTTCAAATGGTCATGTTGCTAGTTCCTCGAGGATGTCCTAGTGCATAGGATTTAGAGGAGCAACGATGTATCATGGCTTGTGTTTCTTATTTGTGGTTGGTTTTGACAAAAAGATTGGGGCAATTGAGCTCCTTGTATGAGTCATGATCATCCTTGTCACTAACCGATTGTTCTATGTAATGGTATGACCATGCACACCATTGATCTATGTCATATCATGGTGTTTATTGGACATTACGATAATCCACTCAATGATGATTAAAGAAACACCTATTAGTACTTTAGTAGTATATTGAAGGATTTGTTCTCCACACTAACATCCATCCCCTTTTGTTTGGTCACTTCTCTCCTTCTGCCTCTTGATGATATCCTGTGACATACAAAAATATGATTGCATACATGCTCATATAAAAATTTAATTAGTGCATTATACATTTGCATACATCCATTCACATAGATGCATTTACATTGTTAGCATAAATACATCATTTGCATCAATTCATTTGCATAAACATAACATATAAGTGCATTGAAAATTTTCATGCATCATCCATATCATCAATGCATATAGATTTGAGATCATCACATGAAGCATTACATATCACATTATCCATACATACATAATCATTCAAAATCATAAGCATGAAATCCATTAGAATAAAAACATTAAGCACATACAAAACATCATCATCATCGTCATCATAAAATAACCATCATACATAAAGTAGTCTCATCATTACATCTCATCATAAATAACCATCATACATGCATACATCCCATAAAATAAAATGCACGATCATAGGAATCATCACATACATCACACACATAAACATGATAAAGTCATGATGCATCACAACATAACACATAGAATAGAATCCACACCAAAAATTCATCATTTATATCTCTCAAAATCATGTCACAAGATAGAGTCTTGAAGAATCCCAAAAATAGAGCTTGTAGGCTCGATGGTCAATATATATAAATTTATCAACATAATGTCAATATAAAATTCCCTAAACTATACTCTCCTCGTCCCCTCGAGGAGAAGAATGGGGTGACTGATGCTCTCTCATTGGCCCTGATTGTATTTGTGGGGACTTGACAGGATTGCTTTGTGATGTTGATGGTACAATGGAAGATGGTCAGCTATGATGAGACCTATTCCATAAATATGATAATCCATGACTATGGTTGGACCTATGCCCTATTGAATGCCTATGGATGTGGTGTGACCAATGTACTGATGACTGTCCAAACAAAGTGGATGGGCTCACATTGTTCTGGCTCCTACTGCTGCCACTACCTATCCCAGTCTGAGATTGTGTAAGGCTAGGATCCCACTGCTCTATTGGAACTATTTGCTCATAGAGCATCCTATACCACTCTCAGCTATTGCTCATCCTGGCTAGCTCTCTAGCCACCTCCCCCACTAGCCCAGTGCATAACTATATGAAATAATAACACCAAATTTGTAAATCTTGCTGCCCAACCACTGCTTGCTCTCGCTCCACCCTCGTCACCTCTAGCTCCAAATCCAATGTTCTAATTTGAGCGAGTGCCTTGTGCAACCTTCTCTACATATTGGCTAGTTGTTGATCCACTGTAGTATCCCACAATAATGGTGGTCTCCTAGCTATGTCCTCCTCACCCTCCACCATCTGATCTCTAAGTTGTCTCTCTACATCATCCATATCCTCATCCTTGCTGATATCTATCTCCTCATCCTCCCTATCTCCTCCTCTCCATCGACATCCAATGCCTCCTCTTCTATAAACACATCCTCCTCCCTCGGCACCTCCCCCTCTACATCCATTATATGAGGTCCCTCTGGCTACTCTGCCTCTTCCTTGACCTCCTCTTGTCAGCCCTCCTCTTGCCTAAGCTCCTCTTGTTGGCCCTCCTCTGTCCCCTCCTCCTCTCCCTCCTCTGGGATAGATGCTAGCAATATTTTCTTGAATCGTTGGTGCACTCTCTTGGCCTACCCCCTCTTGTTGTCTCCTCCTCTCCTCCTCTTGCCACCTCCTCCATCTCTCCTATCCCCTCCATCATCACCTCCACCTCCATCTCCTCTACTTCCATCTCAACCTCTCCTCTTGTAGCCATCCATTCCTTCTCTCCCTCCTTGGTGAATTTGTGGTACCATTGCCTGTCGATCCACTGGTGCCAGCTAATCAGGATATGTTAAAGGAAGTGACCTATGTGTTAACCACCACACATCATAGTTTTGGGTGGTCCTTGCATTTGCTAGACCCCCACTACATCCCCATTACAATGTGTATAAGAGAAAAATTGCACCCCATGTGAAAATACCATTTTTTCCTTTATCCACTTTGGAAAACCAAGTTTGGAGGATTAATTCCACCTAAGCCTACTATTTGCATCACAATTGGCACTTGTTTTGAGCATCAGTGGAGGTGTTTCTTTCAAGGACGCCTGCGCAACACACATACATGTGTGCAGTGCGCTTACATCCCATACAAATTCTTACATTTGGAGCATGTAGAGGCATTATGCTTCCCATTTGGGGTCAATTTGTAATTCCCTCCTCAACCGACTGACCCGAATATGGCTATTTCTCTTAATCTCTTCTTCAAATTCATCCCTTGAACTAGCATTTTTTTTTTGACACCTCTCCCCTCTCTCTTTACACACATCCCTTCACATCTTCTAAGAAATATTCATCAACTCAAGCTTCCATTCTTGCACTCTCACATTCACTCTCAAGCTCACTTTCACTCACTCCAAACATCCAAGCATTCCATTGCTACAAAACCTCACTCCATCACTTCGGTAGAGCATGTTTGGGACAATTCCATTGCAACAAAGGCTTGAGTTCCTCTCATTTCTCCCCCAAGCAGCCTTGAGTGCTCTTGGTGGAGGTGGTAAGCTTCCCTCTCCTCTCCTCTATCACTTGGTTGAGTAGCATAGTACTACTTTGTTGTGTTTGTGTGTTCTTTACTACACTATTTCTTTGTCTCATTTCCTTGGTTGTCCATGGAGGTGGAAACACCTAAACAGGGGTCTGACTGAGGTAGGCCCCTATACAACCACCCAATATTTTCCCTCATTCTGTGTGTAGGAGTATGTGCTCTTCGAATGATTAGCTAGCCAATGACTTTCTCTATGAGATCCTCCTTTTCCTTGTCACTCTTGCATTTCCACTTTACAACATTAGAGAACACCTTGTTTATTTGTTAGTGTCATTCTAGCCCTTTAGTTAGTTAGCTAGGTTGTTAGTCATTTTAGTAGGTTTGACCTTGTCTCTATTGTTTTTTGGTTGTATGGATGACAACACACTTTAGAGACACCAGTGCATTACGCTATCATCCAAAGACTGCACTTCCATCCTCGAATAGAGAGCTCCCTGAGACATAGAGTTGAACTTGAAAACTAGCTCGCCTAGCCCCACATTGAAACTCAGGATTACAGAGTGGTTGCAGGACACCATAGTCTTCATCATTCTCATCCACATAACCCTAATCTTTTCACTTAACTGAGGTAAGTTAGGGAATCCTCTCACATCTTGACTCTCCATGACCTCGGGTCTTGCATGTGGTGGTCCTCCTCTCTTACATTTTTGGTGAACTCGACGTGAACCATTTTGGTTTCATTCTTGCGATACTGACAGTTCCATTCCTTGTACTGTAGGAGTGTTGTAGGTGTGAATGTTGTAAGGCTATCACCTTGCAACCCAACTTGTGACCCCTAGTTGGCATAGTTGGAAGGTTCCAAAGGTATTGTGTGATGAAACCTTAATTGGGTCACCATTTTATCTATTAACCTTTGGGGATTCTGTGAAAGTGTTGTCTAGTGTGTGTAATGGCATCCTTCTTGCATCAATCCATCCCCTTTGCACAACCTATGGATAATAGTGTTGGCATAACCTTTACTTCACAGGACCTGTTGATGGGATTTAACAAGGAACCATCTCCTCTTTACATTCCTGCATGGATCAATGGAAACATCGTAGCTAGTGTTCTTGTTGATCCGACATCATAAGTGAACATAATAACATAGGAGATTATGCTAATAAAATTTTTACACAAGGATGGATATGATGCTCCTAGGAGATTATTGTCCTACCAGTCTTAGTTGGACCTAAGTCCATGAATCTCTTGTTTGATATCATTCCTAGATCTGAACTCTTTAGGGTGAAATTAGGTATCCCTTGGTTGGTGGCAATGAATGTGGTCCCCTCCATCATGCATAAATGTTTCAAATTTATCCACAGAGGTTTTGTGCACATGATCCATGACACTAGTTATAGACCATTGGTTGCACGTGGTAGCTACTCCTTGGATCACCCGTGGCCTACATCCATGGGTCCCCTTCCGCCTAGGATGAAATTTTTGCATAAAACATATCAGAACTATAAGAAAGGGCATTTGAGGCTGAAGGTAAGGTACCCCCCCTTTCCTTATGCTATCTCACATAGGGCTTGCTTGAAGGCTGACAACAATGCTACTAAGGCTTGAAAGAGGAAAGAAGAGAGGCGGTCCTGTGATCCTCCTTCTTCCTCTTCCACTGCCCAGTTGGACTCTTCTTCTTGCTTGCCCATGGTACCACCAGTTTCCTCTCCTCGTTTGTAGCATAACCCTTCAGTGCCCACTTGGTGAAAACCTAAGCATCCTGCATTCGAGCTTCCTATTCTATTGATAGAGCCTAGATTCATTCAGTATGATAGGAAGATGGTCTCTCAAGGAGAGTCCTCCTTGTCTTCGCCTTTGCGACCTCCTACTATTCCTACTATCAAGCCTCTCAAGTTGACTCCTCCTGTTGCTCCTTAGCCTGATCCCCTTGCTCCAATACAGGAACCTATTCCTCCACCTAAAATGACCATAGTGTATGTCCCTATGGTTGAGCAAGAAGCTCTTGTCCCTTTGCAAGCTCTGGCCTCTAACTCCAAGAGCTATAGAAACCTCCAACAAAAGGCTCTCCTGGCTGAGTAGGCCACCTCACAACAGAAGGAGGAAGGAATGACCATTCCTATTTTAGGATCTCCTGCAATGTCTTCTCCCTCCCTTCCTTTTGTTTCCCTTTAGTCTTATTTGATCTTGGCTTCCATTGCGAGGACAAATCCACCTAACCCTAAATGGGTACATGTGTTCATCACTCCTTCAAAGGAGCCACCTTTGCTGATGTCTATCCCAGACATCGAACCCTTCTTAAAGCCTGTGGATATGGTTAACACTTCAATTGTATCTGCTGTGGTTCTTTCTTCCTCTTCTTGTGCACCCCTAGCTTCATCTATGGGAAGTTCATCTCCTTCAATGAAGAAAGAGGTGAAGGCTAGTCCTTCTAGCAATAGAGGATGTAAGAGGATTCCACCTTCTTCACAAGCTGGTCTTATGATGACTTGTTTTGTCCTTGTGATAGAACTAGTCTCGACTTCTCTTGAGCTCGTCACCACTCTTGTGTCATTCAACGAGCTTAGCAGTGAACCTCAGGCACAACCTACCTTGTCTGTTGAGAATAGGCATGGTGCTCCTATGGGATGCATGTTTAATTCTGTGGAAAAGGTCCCAACCTTGTTGGTGATCTTTGTGAAATCGCCAACCTTGACTCCACAAGAGCTCGATAGAGAAGACCTCGAGGGGACCTCTTCCTTATCCCTTGTTCTGGGAGGGCTAGATGCTCCTCCTCTTAACATCCCACAATTGTAGGCTCATGCTTCTTTCCCTTATGAGCTCTTGGCCAATCAGTGTTAGGAGGAGGCCCCTTTTCTTGATCTTATGTATGTGTGTTTTGTGATGTATTCCCCTGTACTCGTGCTATGTGTGCCTAGATGACCCTCGTCACCCTTGTTGGTGCTTGGATATAGGTGTGGGTTTTGTGGCATGAACCTTCTTCTATTTGTATCCTCATTCTTCCATGTTTTGTGCTTGACTTTCGATAAATTGGGGATGATGGAAAGCATTGGGGGAATTTAGGCTCTCCTTCCATGTTGACCCGATTTTTTTTATTTTTTTCTTTGTTTTCTGTGCATTCTTCTTGATTTGGTTGGGGATTGATGATCTTTCACCTTGCATTGCAGTTACCTATTATTATTATATGAGCTCAAACAGATCTGACCTCGCTAAATGAGATCCCCCTATGTCCTTTGTATTTTTCTTTTCTTTTTTTCTTTCTCTTTATCTTTCTCTCTTCTTTACTTGAGTTTTCCCTCCTATGTGTGACAACACTCTTCTTTAACACTTCAATTTTTAGAAATAAAATTCATTACCAATGAAAATTTTCTCGAAAGCCTTCACAAAATTTACCTTAGAATCACATTCTCAACTCAGAACCCTAATGGAACATCTTTCCTTCATCATGGGTTCATAAAGAAAGGACTTGAAGACCTTCCTCCAAATTTGGAACCACTTTTACTTCCCCTTGCATGGGGGCATGTCCTTCCTTTCAAATTCCTTGATGAAGTGAACATCTTTTGAAAGGATTCCTTGATGATGAATCACTCTAAGAAGAATTGCTAATTTTGAATTGCGTGCCCCTTGAGTGGACCCCCCTTCTTCCTCATGATGGGTTCCCAAGGGACCCTTCCTTGAAAGGCCTTTATGACGAATGGATTCTTACATGTCTAGCTTGGCAGCAGCCTGACTAGACCTTACTTTTCAAACAATGCATCCCTTAAGCAAACCCCTCTCCTTTTGAAGGGTTCCCAAGGGAGCCCTTTGAAAGTTTTGCTTACTGATGGTCTACGTGACTGTCTGCTTATTTTCGTACACAATCTCTTTTGACATGTTCTATCTATAGGTAGACGTGTCACCACTTTTTGACATGTTCTATCTACGGGGAGACATGTCGCCACTTTTGACATGTTTTATCTATGGGTAGACATGTCACCACTTCTTGACTTTGTGGAGTCCACTTTCTCAAGTTCCTCCATGAGAGAGATCTTGGGGGATACCTCCCTGCAAGACCGAGAAATTTTAGGATGCTTTCCTTTGAGCTTCCTCCACACAAGAGATATTGGTGGTGGCTCCCTTGCAGGACCAAGAACCTGTAGGGTGCTTCTTCAGGTGTTCTTCAGTCTTGAGTTCATGGAGAATTCCTTCCTTGCAGCACTGAGAACCTGTAGGGTGCTTCTTCAGGTGTTCTTCATGCTTGAGTTCATGGAGAATACCTTCCTTGCAAGACTAAGAACTTGTGGGGTGCTTCTTTCGGTATTCTTCATTCTTGAGTTCGTGGAGAATACCTTCCCTATAGGAATGAGAGCCTGTAGGGAACTTCATTGGGGCTTCCTTCATGCGAGAGATCTTATGGGTTGCCTCCTTGCAGATCCGCAAACCTGTAAGATGCTTTGTTGTTCCAACTTCATAGTTTTGAGCAGCTATGAAGTCCTTTGCTTTTCCTGCACCTTCAGGTAGACCAGACTGAGTATTGCTTCCTCGATGGTTCAGGTATACTTTTCTAACCCTACTCTCTTCTTGATCTACTTTACCAAGCACTCATCATTTCTTGTGCTCGCTAGAGTGGGGAAAAAATGTATAAGAGAAAATTTTCACCCCATGTGCAAATTCCCTTTTTTCCTTTATCCACTTTAGAAGACCAAGTTCAGAGGCTTAATTCCACCTAAGCTTTTTTTTTGCATCATACATGGCACATGTTTTGAGCATTGGTGGAGGTGTTTCTTTTGGGGATGCCCATGCGATGCAAAAATGTCTGTGCAATGCACTTAATCCCTAATAGATTCCTACATTTGAAGCCTGCAGAGGCATTACACTTCACATTGGGGGTCAATTTGTAACACCCTCCTTGGTCAACCGACCCGAATATGGCCATTTCTCTTCATCTCTTCTTCAAATTCATCCCTTGAACTAGCATTTTTTTGACACCTCTCCCCTCTCCCTTTACACACATCCCTTCACATCTTCTAAGAACTCTTCATTAGCTCAAGCTTCCATTCTTGCACTCACATTCACTCTCAAGCTCACTTTCACTCATTCCAAACATCTAAGCATTCCATTGCAACAAAACCTAACTTTGTCACTTCGGTAGAGCATATTTGGGACAACGCCATTGCAACAGAGGCTTGAGTTCCTCTCATTTCTCCCCCAAGTAGCCTTGAGTGCTCTTGGTGGAGGTGGTAAGCTTCCCTCTCCTCTCCTCTATCTGGTTGAGTAGCATAGTACTGCTTTGTTGTGTTTCTGTGTTCTTTACTACACTATTTCTTTATCTCATTTCCTTGGTTGTTCATGGAGGTGGAAACACCTAAATGGGGGTTTGACTGAGGTAGGCCCCTATACAGCCACCCAACATTTTCCCTCTTTTTGTGTGCAGGAGTACGTTCTCTTCTAAGGATTAGCTCGCAAACGACTTTCTCGGTGAAATCCTTGTCCTTGTCACTCTTGAATTTCTACTTTACAACATTAGAGAATACCTTGTTTATTTGTTAGTGTCATTTTGGCCCTTTAGTTAGTTAGTTGGACTGTTAGTCATTTTAGCAAGTTTGACCTTGTCTTTGTTGTTGTCTGGACGTACAAATGCCAGTGCACTTTAGAGACACCAGCGTGCCACGTTGTCATCCAAAGACTACACTTCCATCTTTAGATAGAGAGCTCCCTAAGATGCAGAGTAGAACCTAAAAAATGGCTCTCCTAGCCCCACATTGAAACTCGAGATTGCAAAGTGGTTGTAGGACACCACAGTCCTGATCATTCTCATCCTCATAACCCTAAACTTTTCACTTAGCTGAGGTAAGTTAAGGAAACCTCTCACATCTTGAACCTCGGTGACCTAGGGTCTTGCACGTGGTGGTCCCCTTCTCTTACACTATGCAACCAAGCCATCAATCTACTACTTAGCCAATGGAACGATTATAGGTAGCCCCCACACTATCTCCCATGATGATTGTGCATACTCTACAATGCCCATGGGAACATCCTCTTGCTCTCCAAACTATCTCAGTACCCATTGGGGAAGGTACATCTCTATAATCAACTGTGAGTGCACTATCCATCCAATGAGATATTTTAACTGTCTGCAAAGTGAAAGGTGATCCTCCTCTCCTAGCCATTGTCCATAATCTCTATATAGCCTCTACACAAATCCCATCAAAGTATCAATCGCATGGTGCTAGTACCTTGTATCTCCCACACGAGTTTGTGTCATGACACCTCCATATAAGTAGACATAAGGCATACCCTCAACTAGCTGTCTTTGCACGTGTAGTCAAAAAATGGGAATATGCTCCAATTCCTAGATCATCAAGAGTGTTGTCCCACAAATGATACTTGACGACTCTTGATATGAAACATCACGTAGCTAATGATATAACATTCCTAGCAAGCATGACTCCCACGTGAATATTGTCCTATCCTACCTCATCATGACAAGCACATCTCCCTATCTAATCAGGAAACTATGACCGCAGTGATGTAGAATCAACACCCCAACAATCAAAGTACACATCGCATCCCATCCGCCGTAATGCTCGACCATGAACTCCCACCGAATCTCGTATCCCTTGATGCCTAGCTGTGTGACATTCTCATGCTTGTAGTAATTTTTCATGGCCTGAAGTCGCCATCGTGGATCATAGACAACCCACTTTCCTCTAATAGGAATCTGCAAGATCCTATAAATGTCCTCAAGAGTCAACATGGACTCTCCTATCGGCAAGTGAAACGAGCATGTCTCAAAGTGTCATCTCTCCATGAGTGTTGTCAACAAACCCCTATTTACATGGACAATGGGCATATAGGTCACATGGAAGAGTCCTAGCTACATCAATTGTCTCTACTCACCCTCCCTCAGTTGATCTCTGAATGCGTAGGTCACTTGCCAAAACTCTTGCTTGTAGATAGGTGGTAATCATTTCTACATACACAGAAATAGAGGTTAGCACATCATTGAAAATCATCCTTATCATCTATCTAATCAAATGTACACAAAGAAACTGAGCCTAAACTGAGTCAGCCCTAGCTAAGGTCAATTGCATCACTCCAAGTCACATGCGTCATTTCCTCCAACAGTTGCATCGTGCTACATTGATTACATTGTTTTACTTTGCAAATGCATCACTTTATGTCACTTGTGTCATTCCCCTAATCAGTTACATTGCTTTAAGGAATGTGCATTGCACCATCCCATTTTTGCATTGCAAAACTTGATAGTTGTGTCACTATTTAACACTTTTGTTGCATCAAGTTGCGATTGTGCTAATCTAAACCTAAGCCCATGCTATCCCTTGCACTTGCATTATGACACATAAAATGTGTGCAATGCGAAGGCATTTGTGTCTTTCGCGAATGCAAATGCATCACGACGCATCTGTAACCCCAAATTTGATGCCCTAAAAAGCATGAAAAATGAGAGAATAATGAAGTGGGTATAGGATACATATCGGTGGGTCTATAGCCTTTGGCTGTCAGTAGGTTTGTATTCAATATCTGCGGTGATCTACCTCCGGAATCACCATATTTGTGTAGTATTCTCTCTCTCTAAGCTCTAAATTTCCAAAAGGAAAAAGTGAAAATGAATTACCTTTTTACCCAAATCAAGCCTATTTATAGGGTGCAAATTAGGGTTTTCTTGAAGGTTATTATTGGATGCACATTTGACCATGTTTGACTGCCCTTTTAACTACCTTAAACTCATCAAAATTCAAAATCGACTACGCCATTATTTTCTTATAATCAAATTGACTTGTGGGGACACTTTCCAATTTCTTTCGGCGTTGGGCCAAAATTCACAATTTTCTTTGAGGGGGCATAAATACTCCATACCTTCGTTGGGGCATGTCTTGAACTGAATTTTCTTTGTCACAATGTGATAAACTGTGTTATGACAAAGAGGGGAAAAATGTAGACACGTAAAATTGACCTAGGCTTGCAAACTTTATTTTCACCATATTTCTTCTTAACATAATTAAAATATTTAATTATGTCTTATAGTCCAAATTCAACTATTAATTAAATAATTCTCAATTATTTAATTAATTCATATCTTTTATTCCTCCTCACTATTTCAATAAATAAATTACATTTATTTTATTTAAATGTGTCGCTAATTTCTTATGTCTCTCTACATTTAGATAAATTCCTAAAATTATTTAATTATTATTTGTCCATTATTGAACTTCCTGATTATTTAAATAAATAAACTTTATTTATTTATTTATTTAAATATGACATTAATCTCTTATATCTTCCTATAATTAAATAATTTTCTTTGATTTATTTAATTATTATCCACCTTGACTTTTTCTAATTTTAAATAAAATCATTTATTTAAAATTGTCCACTTTCTATTTTCCCACCAAGTAAATAATTTAAAATCATGATTTACTGTCACATGACCCCACCACTTTTGAATTAAATTAATTTTTAATTCAAAAAGGTCAGCTTAGTCTTTAAAATCAAATAATTTTAAATTATTATTTGATTTTCTAGTAGTCTCTTTTTTTGTGCCCAATATCTCCTTGTCACATGCAATCCCAACCCTTTATTTCAAATTTTACCCTAATGTTGCCCCAACCCTAATTATTGGTTGTCACATTTAATTTCAACCTTTGATCTTAGGGAATTTCTCAACTGACAATCCTGGCCATTCATCCAAAATTGACTTTTCTATAAAAAAGAAATTTCAACCTCGTTTGACTACTTTAGACTTCATACCTCTTGAATTTGTGTTGGAATAACTTCATATTTTCTGCATACTTTAAACTTGCTTGAGTGCATTTGCAGCAATATTACAATCCTTCAATATTTGCTTAAGGCTTTGTCATAGGTCAATAGTTGCTCACAAAAAGCTGAGGGAAAAAATCATTTTGCAGCAAATGGAGAAGGGCAATGAAGGTTAATCATGGAGGGCATGAAGGCTGTTTGGTGAAGCTTTTCCTTTATTTTATGCATTTTTACTCCATTGTACTTCATTGTTTAGCTGGGTTTCTTTTATGCATTTTATTTCATGCTAACCTAACTTTTTTCCCTAGTTATAGATCTCCTTCATACCCTTGATTTCCTCCAATCTCACTTAACTACCTTTCAAAGTGTAACCTTATATCCCTGAAGCTCATGTCTTCAATACTTGGAGTTTGATTGGGATAATACCCATGCTGGTTGGAAACAAAATGGGCTTCTTGGGGCTGATTTTGAGCATATGTAGGTTTCCAAGGAGACTGAGAGGGTAAGGGTGTGTGGTAAACATATATTGAACATGTGAGTTTTTTTGTGTAGTAAAAAGATTTGGTCTAACATCAGTTGCATGCTCAACTTGATATGTTTGATAAGGAGGTATATGGGTAGGATTTTCATGAAATGGAGGTGGAAAGATATTTTTTCCATGAAAATATGACATGTTAAAGCATTGAAAACTTGGAAACTACTTTGAAATAAAATAAAATGCAACTTCTTTTCTTCAAAAAGTAAACATACCAACACTTTAGTTTGCTTGAAACCAGTAGATTAAAACTTCTAGTCGCTAGGTGTGTAAGAATATTGCGTCCAAAAGAAAAAAAATGATGTACACACCAAAACCAACAATGATAGGATGAGCCTTGAATTGTGAGAGTTCAAAGAGTACCACTAGGCATGCCAAAAATTGTTGTCACGAAGGATTGCACCCCAAATGGTAAGCTTTAAAGCTTGACAATCCTGTGCAACATGGGGACATCCTCGGGCCTGTGGGTTGCCTAAAATGAGGATGAACCTCTAAATTATGGGCTAGTTTCCTTTGAAAAGCTCTTAAAAACTATTGAAATTGATTGGGAAAATGGGAAGAAGAACTAAAATGGAAAGATTTCTAATCCTAGAAGGTGATGCACCAATTTTTAAACTCTACTAGCTACTCTAAACTCACAACCAAGTTTGGATTTTTTTTTGTTTTCTCATAACTCAAAACTAATCATGAAATACATAAATGTTTTATGAGAAGATTTGTGTTTAGTTGTTGTTTGAAGGAAAACACGTTTTATTCTTATGCTTTCATAGTGCATAAACAAGACATATTTAAACGTTTAATGAAGAAACACAATAAGTGCATCAAATCATTGATTTTCCACATTGAAAAATAATATTTTTGAGAAAGTGTTAGTTCAGATTTTTTCCTTTCGAAAATAGTTCTAAAATTGACTCAGCCTTCGTATGATAGAAAACAATTAAAATAAAACTATGTATGCTTTTAACCTGAAAGCAGAAAAGCCAATCTAACATCTATACATCGCTATGACACAGATGCAAATAACATATTTATGAACAAAGGGACACAAAAATAAGTAACTCAAAGTTCACTTATCAAAGTACCCACAACAATGATAAACAAGGGAAAGACATAGTAATTTGTTTTAGATTTATGAATGAACCAGAATTCAAAGGCTCTATAAATAAATGAACACATTCATAATTTTAGGTAACAGAAAGAAATCACCCAAGAAAGATTATAATTAATGTAAGAAAACCACAATCACCAGAGACCCAAATAAAAAAAATGTTTCAAATGATTTCCATTATTTCTCAGGTAAAATTAGAAGAGTCCAAAGCCCCCTTTATTCGTATACAAGAGACCATGACTGAAAATAGTAAGCTACCCCTTCCCTTTATAATGCTAAAATCAGAAAAAATACTCCTTTGCAGCATAGGCCTCCGAAAGAAAGAGCCCCCCTCTCATTTAGAAACTTTTACAAGAAACAATACCCTCTGATGAGACCATTCGGTTCCTAAAATCGTTTCTTGAAACTCATTTTTTCTTTCTTATCTTTTAAACAACTCTTTGAAACTTCTCTCTACTTTTTTGGTATACTTCTTTTATGAGCCCCTTTTATAAAGAAACAACTCTTCAAATTCTAGAATCTGTGTTGATTCATCTTATGTGATAGCATTCACTTCTTTCTTGAGGAGTGTCATTCCCAACTTTACAGATTTATCAAAGAGACATTTGCTACCACAACCCATTAAGAATAGTATATATTGATTGGTAAGTTGTTGATGACCAGTCATTATTGCCTTTGGATGCTTAACAAAACCAAACTTTGATCATGCAATTCTGTAAACTGGAATAGATCATTCCCTCATTTCCCTATCTTTGACTCATCGGCTTCCTTAATTACATCATAGGTCATATTTGAAATGTCTAAGTTTGAGTTTCTTTTCTTCGTATTGATGAAGCCAGCAAGAATCCCTAATTTTTCATTTAGATCTTCTGAGGATGATTGCTTTGTTACCATTTTCTATCTCAGTTTTTCTAAAATAATCAATTTTTCTTATTTTACTCCGTCCCTATCCTCACAGACTGCAACATATGTATCGTGGCATATAATGTGTTGTTTTGGAAGCAATACTCAATACACACCACTAAATATCATGAGAAAATATCTCTTTGAAGAATTTCATCAAATGGGTCACGGGTTCTATGAACTGGGATTTCCACAACTCTAGAAATTTTTTGCATATGAGGTAGAAGGATTGCGTCAGCTGCCTGTGTGATTTGAATAAATGAAGTGAAAATCTACAACCTTTCTCAACTCATGGATACTATCATAAGAACCTAAGTATGACTCGTTGATAAAAGACTTTGAATCCACAAATATAAATGTTCATGAATTCTTCATGTATGAGTATCCGCTAGTATAGAAGACTCATTGGCCTTCAATGTTGGTTAGATTGGTTGATCGGATTAAAGTGTCACACCTGAGAGAATATATGTTGTGAGAATGTGTAGAATAGATTTAATCTATAAACATACAAGCAAGGACTTATATCAATGAGTCATATGGCATTCTTTAGCCAATAATCAACTTCTCCAATTTCTTGTGTTCATGATTTGATGCTTTGATGGATATCCATGGCTTTCTCCAATGCAAGTCATGGCTAAGAGGATGCTAGCAAGAGGATTCAGATGATGGGCAGTTAGGGAACCTCTGAAATCCCATATAACAAAGAATTTGGTGAGTCGCAGACATTTGCAGCTTTAGAACCTTGCTGTCGAGCCTTTATTGAGTTTTGGAACTTGTAAAATCCCCAACACTGGAAGAATTAGTGGGGCCCTCCTTAGATAAAGATATTTTTCCTAAAATATAAACTTCATAACCATGCCTTTCTCAAAATTATTCCACCTTAGAAAAAATAATTCCTCATAATATTTGAATGTCTCTTGAAACCGATTTAAATGCCATGAAATAATTCCAACGATAATGCATCCTTTATTTTTCCTGAAACTATGATTTAATTAGGTAGACTAAAACTTTCATATCTCTCACATACCAACTCAATTTTTCATGAAATTTTGACAACGAGAAGATTAGGTTCCTCTAAGAAAAACCCAAAAATATTTTCATCTCCAACAACACAAGAATCAGGTTTTGATTTTATTTGCAAATCACCAACAAGAAAAAATGAAGTTAAAAATATTGCAAATGATAGAGCTTTTTGACATGAAAACTAAGCAGATTATTTGGAGTATGGTTAGGATCAAGCTCACAAAAGGATTTCACATCTGCTCTTTTAGTTTTGAAAAATCAATTGTTTTTGTGATTTGGAAGGCTCTGAAGGATATACTTGATGAACTAAAAATTTGAAAATTTACAAGATCAAATTTTGGGGTAACATTGGCTCTAGTTGGGGACTGTTTTTTTGTAGAAAATGCAAAGAACTCTAGAAGCTTTGGGGTAGACCAATCCAAGTCCATTGGGTACAGAGTCAAAGAAAGAGCATGAAGATAGGGTGCAACTTGCAGAAGGGTGGAGGAGAACAGGGCACAAACCAAAAATGAGAGAAGCCAAAACACAACAAAACTTCCTACTATATACATTGTCAAAATACCCTACGTCCAAAGAGCCTGATGTTCATGCAAATCCATTGAAAGGATGGGAGAAATAAGAACAACTGTGAAAAACAAGTGTGCTCTTGCAAAACACTTGAAAACTCAGAAATAACATGTAGGCCCAATGGTAACTTACCATATACATGAAGCCCCCGTGTATAAACTCACAACCAAAAATCCATTCTTCATCATATATCTTTGTGGCCTTTTGAAAGCCACTAGTCATACCTCCACTTGATCTTCTTTAGATAGACTAGAACCATCTTCTTGAAATAAATAATATTGTGTTCCTTGGTTCAAATCAACTTCTCAACAAAAAATAGATTTATCATTATTGCTATTAGCTTTTCCAATCACAAAATCATCACCCAATGAAGTTCAACCAATTCTTTTTCTTTAATAATAAATTCAGTCAACTTGTCTCCTTTGAGCACTAATTCAATACCTTCAACTTCATTAGCTAAAAAATCATCAACAACTTCATTCTTGAACAAAAAACCATCAACAAAAACCTTTAAGCATATATTAGCAACTTGAGAATGATCATTCTTTATTTGTTCATAGCAATTTGAAATTTCAGATTTAACACCTATATGATTCTCCTCTTGCTGATAGCTACCCAAATCATGAGATCCAGTATTCAATTGATTTTCCCTCATTTGTTCATCATCATTTTGAAAACTAGTCTCAGGAATAAACTTGTTTACTCCATATTTATTATGGGAAAAAGATAAAGAATTCACCTTAGCTGATTCAGAATCAAATAAGTCAAAGAAGAGATTGTGCCTAACCTTTGAATTTTCAGAAAACCCTATTGGCACATATAATACATTGAATTTTCCCCAACTAATTTTGTTCTTAGGTTCTTCCAATTGTTCCTCCATTTTAGTTATTGTTGCAACATTCTTTTTAGATGCAACATTAATCATTTCTTCATTTGGACACACAAGAGTATCATCAAAAATCAAAAAATCTTTTTGCAAACAACAAGGAAAATCAATCTTTGGGTGTATAGCTGATGATTGTGGCTCCTGAATATCACTTTCTATAAACATGGGGTCAAACTTCACAGGATCCACATTCTCTCCTTTTACACAAAAAAAATCTTCATTGAGAAAACAAGTGGATTGACTGTACAGATTATTCACACCTTTAGCCAGTTCAACCAAACTACTTTCACATGTATGCATCTCTTTTTCCAATAATTTATCCTCCTTAACCTTTTTATCAAGAAATTCAAATTATGGCACCCTCATACCTCTTTTAATGTTTCCAGAGTTGTGAGTGAAAGCTTCTATTCCAACTTCAGTAATATGACCATTCTCATCCTCAACTCCACAATGAAATTCATCATTCGAAGCTTCTAAACACCACTTGGGAATTAAAACAGTTTAGAGTCCTCAAGTGATACCTCTTTTTCAGGAGAAACAAGTGATGCTTCAACTTCTCCCATCTGCATGCACACCATGGAAGTTGCTTATTTTTTGCTTTTAATTTGATTAGACTCTTTCATAAGTTCCTAAGGTGTAATGTATGTCTCTGCAACAATCTGCTCATCAAGTACAAAGAAATTGAAAGAAGAATAGAAATATGAACTAGCAAGAACATTATTATCTTTAGGTTCTTTAGATCATTTCATATTCCTCACTGCATCTGGCAACTGGTGAATTTCTTTTTTTAAATCTTCAATCAAATAGTATCTACAACGTACCTTTTCCAGCAATAGTAAAGATTTGTGATCTTTTGACGGATGCAACCTCTTATTTTTGGCTTCAGAGATGCTTTCTTTGAATTCATTCCACAATTATTGGAGTATTTCATCATCACTAACCAACTTTTTTTGTACAATTGTTGGTGTAGGCCTTTTTCTGGCTTTAGGCTAATTTCTTTTTTTTTGCCTCGCACTAAACCATTTTAGAGATATCTTGATTAAATAGAGTCGCCAGCCTTCATTTCTGGGAAGGAACCATTAAATATCTGAAACAAGAAAGGTACTGGTCTTTTTTTCTCCCCAATAAAGTTGTCAAAAAATTTGTTAGTTCATATTTTTTCCTTTCAAAAATAGTTCTAAAAATGACTCAAAAAATGTCCAAAATTGAAAACAAAAATGAAGTTGGAGTTGAGTTGGACACTGACTCTACACTGACTCTTTGCTTATTTTGGACCTAGTCATGACATTAAAATAAAACTAGGTATGCTTTTAACTTGAAAGCAGAAAAAAGCAATCTAACATCTATACATCGGTATGACACAGATGTGAATAACAAATTTATGAACAAAGGGACACAAAAATAAGTAACTCAAAGTTCACTTATCAAAGTACCCACAACAATGATAAAAAAGGGAAAGACAGTAATCTATTTTAGATTTATGAATGAACCAAAATTCAAAGGCTCTGTAAATAAATGAACACATTCATGATCTGATGTAACAGAAAGAAATCACCCAAGAAAGATCATAATTAACTTAAGAAAACCACAATCACCGGAGACCCAAATAAACACAAAGTTTCAAATGAATTCCATTATTTCTTAGGTAAAATAAGAAGAGTCCAAAGCCCCCTTTATTCTTATACAAGAGACCATGACTGAAAATAGTAAACTACCCCCTCCCTTTACAATGCTAAAATAAAAAAAAATACTCCTTGTCCGCAACATAGGCCTCTAAAAGAAAGAGCCCCTCCCATTTAGAAACTTTTACAATAAATAATACACTCCGATAAGACCATTTAGTTCCTAAAACCGTTTCCTGAAACTCACTTCTTTCTTATCTTTTAAAAGACTCTTTTAACATTCTCTCCACTTTTTTGGTATACTTCTTTTATGAGCCCCTTTTATAAAGAAACAACTCTTCAAATTCTAGAATCTTTGTTGATTCATCTTATGTGATAGCATGCACTTCTTTCCTGAGGAGAGTCATTTCCCAACTTTACAGATTTATCAAAGAGACATTTGCTACCACGACCCATTAAGAATAGTATACATGATTGGTTAGTTGTTGATGACCAGTCATTCTTTCCTTTGGATGCTTAACAATCCCAAACTTTGATCATGCAATTCTATAAACTAGAATAGATCATTCCATCATTTCCCTATGATCTTTATCTCATCGACTTCCTTAATTACATCATAGGTCATATTTGAAATGCCTAAGTTTGAGTTTCTTTTCTTCGTATTGATGCAACCAACAAGAATCCCTGATTTTTCATTTAGAGCTTCTAAATCTCTAATTGATTTTTGGAGGAGGCTTTTGCACTTAGAATCAGATTCTTGATGATTTTTCTAAACCTGCAAATTTGTTTGGAACCATTGCATTTGATGAGAAGATAACTCTGAGACATGAGGTTAGGTGGCTTATTTTACTTCGTCCTTGTCCTCACAGACTGCAATATATGTATCGTGGCATATAATGTGTTGTTTAAGAAGCAATAATCAATCCACACCACTAAATATCATGAGAAAATATCTCTTTGAAGCATTTCATCAAATGGATCACGGGCTCTATGAACCAGGATTTCCACGACTCTAGCAATTTTCTCCATATGAGGTAGAAGGCTTGTGTCAGCTACCTGTGCAATTTGAATAAATGAAGTGCAAATCTACAACCTTGCTCGACTCATGGATACTATCATAAGACCCTACGTATGACCTGTTGATAAAAGACTTTGAATCCAAAAATAGAAATGTTCTTGAGTTCTTCGTAGATGAGTATCCACCAGTATAGAAGACTCATTGGCCTTCAATGTTGGTTAGATTGGTTGATCAAATTAAAGTGTCACGCTTGAGAGAATATATGTCGTGAGAATGTGTAGAATAGATTTAATCTGTAAACATACAAGAATGGACTTATATCAATGGGTCATATGGAATTCTATAGCCAATAATCAACTTCTCCAATTTCCTATGTTCATGATTCGATGCTTTGATGGATATCCATGGCTTTCTCCAATGTAGGTTGTGGCTGAGAGGATGCTAGCAAGAGGAGTTAGATGATGGGGAGATAGGGAACCTCTAAAATCCCTGATAACAAAGAATTCAGCGAGTCACGGGCGTTTGCAACTTCAGAACCTTGTTGTCAGGCCTTTATGGAGTTTTGGAACTTGTAAAATCCCCAACACTCAAAGAATTGGTGGGGCCCTCCTTAGATAAAGGCATTTATTCTAAAATATAAACTTCATAACCATGCCTTTCTCAAAATTTTCCACCTTATAAAATTTATTCCTCATAATATTTGAATGTCACTTGAAACCAATTTAAATTCCGTGAAATAATTCCAACGATAATGCATCCTTTATTTTTCTTGAAACTATGCTTTAACTAGGCAGACTAAAACTTTCATATCTCTCACATACCAACTCAGTTTTTCATGAAATTTTGATAGTGAGAAGATTGGGTTCCTCTAAGAAAAACCTAGAAATATTTTCATCTCCAACAACACAAGAATTAGGTTTTGACTTTATTTGCAAATCACCAACGGGAAAAAGTGAAGTTAAAAATCTTGCAAACAATAAAGCTTTTTGACATGAAAATTGGCCAGATTAGTTGGAATATGATTAGGATCAAGCTCGCAAAAGGATTTCACATCAGCTCTTTCATATTTCCAAAATTAATTATTTTTATGATTTGGCAGTCTCCGAAAGATATAAGATGCACTGAAAATTTGAAAATTTACAAGATCAAATTTTGGGGTAATAGAAAGAACTACTACTTTTTTTGAATTTCAAAGGAATCTTGCTATTACATCTAAAAATACTTCTAAACTAAAAATAATTTGAAAATTTATGAGTTATAATGCTCTGCACTTGTTGTGTATGCAAGAAAAGGAAAGAACTAGCTCTAGAAAGGAAGAATAGAAGAAGATATAGAAAATAAGTTTTCTTTCTGACTGAAAGAAAAGACTGATCCTAAACTCTAGCTATTGAACTTGTGATAAAATTCAACTAGAACTTGAACTGATTATCTTCTTTCCTTGAAAACTTCTCCACTTTGAATGATGAATCACCTTTGGGTCATGCACAAGAGAAAACCCTACAAAAAGGCCTTAGAACTACTCCTAACTAATTTTTTGCATGCTAAAAAGTTGTCTCAACTAATACTATAACCATGTGGGGTCTTGGAATCAACTAGGAACTACTGTATCTATGCCAAATTTCCTTCATTTGAGGCCTCTAACTTCTCTTAACCCCAACTGCATCTAGATAGGCTTCTAAAACTAGTCAAAACTACTTGTAAGTGCATGATAGTTGAGCACAAATAGGCCACTTAACTTGAAATGTTCATTTATGACAACAAGTGAGAGAGTTCATTTGAAGAAGACTAAAAGTTGGAGATAGCTAGGTATTAGTTTCAATCTGGTTGTTTGCATAATCGTCTTTGTCTTGTGTTTAGTTAGTACTTATTCAAACCTTGTCCTCTTTCATTATCATTTGCATTCAACTTGAAATACTCAATAATTTGCAAATGCTACCCCCTAATAGTCTCATATTTTCCACCTCCTTGATTGTTCTTTTTGCACTATCATTGTGTTTCTTGAGGTCTTCACTTCAGGGTACAATGAAAAAAGTCATTAATACAATCATTAAGAAACAAAACACTATATATTGTTGTCCTTTCTTCATGAAACTCTATTCTACTTGTGATTGTCCCTTGATGACCACCATACATTGCTTATTTTGACTTCCCTCTTTGATAGCTCTCTCCTCTTTTGAGCTCACTTGGTTAATTTCCTTCTATATTCTTAAACCATTCTTCAAGTTGCCTCTGTCAATCTGAGGTTGAAAGGTCCATTTTGAAGAAGATATGCAAAAAAAAAGATCATGCACACATCCATAGTGTGGGGAGAAAGCTTGGGTATGCCTATAGCTCCATGGCAACATATATGCCCATAGTAATAACTTTTACATAGCCAAAAGGACATTGACTATCATAACTCTACCCCCTCATTGTCAACATTGATCCATATGGTTCATACCTTCACTTGACTGAGAATTGTTTTCCTCTCTTTTATGAAAGGACTGTGATCTTACTTATTAATTGACTCCAATTTTTGATTGTTCATCTTGAGAAGCTAGAAAGTCATTCTAAAGATGAGAAAATAAAACCTCACTCTTTGTCAAATTACCTACCCTTTTCTCATTATTAGCTATTTGCAAAGAAGTGTCTTTTCCTCAAAATGGAAGGAGTTTCTATAAAGTTCTTTGTTGCATTTTTGTCTTTGCCATGTTGCCTTTTTCCAACTCTTACTATGCATTTGTGTCCTATTTGGATTAGCTTGCTCCTGCTATTGCATTTTTGTTTATAGATAGTCATAATATATTCTTTGTTAATGGATCTATCAGATTAGTTTCATCCATTGACTTCCATGATCAACTCAATGCCTTTGTTCATTATCACCTTTTGTGCATCAATACTTCTTCCACCTGTAGTAGATTTATCTATACTTAATTCCTTTGTTCATTGCTTCATTGTCATCTTTACTAATAATATTTTCCATCATCACTCACATATTCATCAAACCCTTCATTGTTACTAGAACTAGCTTCATAAGTCTTCATTGCTCACTTGTCATAAGGGGTCCTTTATGTCTTTTCTTGAAAAAAATGTCCTCTTCATAATGAACAGGTCTATTGTCTTCATTTGATAAAGGAGGATATGACTATCCTATTTTTTTTGCTATTGTCACTGTCATGTGATATCTTTTGGGTTTGTTCCATCTTTGCCTTGGCTTTGAAGGCTGTCCCTTTACTTTTGACTATGATCAATTTAGCACTTTAGACTGTCATATCATTGTGAAAGTTGCCTCTTTATTCATTGATGTGTGTTTTCTTTGTCATCAATTATGACTGTTGCTCTTATATGACAGTCCCTTCTTGATGTTGCAAGTATACAGTTCATTGCAAGGTTTGAAACCTTCCCAAATACCCTTAACCATGAGCTTTCATAGCAAATATTGGCCTTTAAATTGTTGATTGCCCTCTTTAAACCACAATGCATTGGTGACTTGGATGTCTTCTCTTAAACCTCGTGATAGTCATTTTTTAATTTTCGTAAACAATTTTTTCTCATTTTTATGCATGATCCATGAAAGTTATTCTCAAGAACTATTCACTTATCTCATGAACTACCTTCATGACCCGAGTACTAAAAATCCAAGTGAACTTAGCTGCTCAATGTTATTCATGAAACCCCTTTTCTAAAGAACTATCCATTAACCCTATTTCAAATGTCCTATTGAAAGTCTATCACTATACCTAGGGTTTCAACAGCCAAAATGTAACCTCCTTACATAAAATAAAACAAGCACCTCTCAACAACATAAGGCCTTTGGGGTGTACCTAGTAGTTTTATGCATGGAAAATACATGCAAAGTCCTTGGATATTTCAACTAGCAGTGTGGGAGGTACTTTAAGAAGATAGGGGTTTTCCCCTTCTCCAAACCTAGAAAAAACTATCCCTTTTCTTCACGTGAATAATAGGAGAAAAACCATAGTAGGGTATGTGCAGGATCATCATGGAAAAAACATGCCTTTAAGTGGCAATGAAAATTTAGAAAAATCGGAGTTAGGGAAATCGACGTAAAAATTTGAATAAGTTATCTAGATATTATTTCAAAAATATGTAAGAATAGAATCTATGACAAATTGAATTTAGTTTCTAAACTACTAGGTTTTTTTACAAAAAAAAATCTATATGGTGAAAATTTGAAATTTCAATGTAGTAGTACTTAAATTTCAGGGAAAAAATAAGTAGGTGTCTACCTGACCACCCTAACGACAATAAAATGATAATATTTTTTTATAATATTTTAGATATAACTAGAGGACTCATGTCCAAATGTGACACATATTTTTTTATAATTTGTTTCCAAGTAAATAATTAATTATGAATTTCTTATTACAACTTTTAAAAAATATAAAAAATTTGTATGTCTGACCACCTTAACTTGGTCAAAACTTCATTATTTTTTCTTTTTTAATCCTATTTTATGCGAAGCATAGAATGTGACACATGTTTTGGATTCAAAAAATATGATACTGTTTGAAAGTTATAGATGTTTTTCAATCAACCTATCAATCAGGACTTTAGTCATAATTCTTATAGAAAATGAATAATAATAATTTATTAAATTCAAATTAAAGAATAACTTATATTGGTGGAAAGCTAAGAATCTCCTCTACATGGGTGAAAAACATCATCAGCCACATGGGCAAAATCTAGAAAAACAAGGTAAGTTGTTAAACATGTTTTTTGTGTTGACTTCTTATGATTGGCATGTCCTAGCCAAATTCCAAAGAAAACCCGAGGCTAATCCCTAGGAAATAAATTTTATGTCAGAAATAACGGATATCCGTTTCAAATATCTGTTTTGAATTAGATATTTGATTTGGTTTATATATGATTTTAAAAAATGTTACACTTTATAATATATGATTTATAAAATGCAATAAATAGTTTATAGTTTATTTTTAGAATATACAATATAGTTTATAATTTAATATATAATATACAATTTATGATAATCTCTTACAAAATAATATAATATATGATATATTATATTATTATGTATAATATTTAAATATTATCTCTATATTTTTAGTTAATGTATATATATATTACCTAATATATAAAATATTATATAACTAATTAATA
>VDFB02375136.1:0-23933 GCA_007258455.2 Sequoia sempervirens
AGACTTTTGAATATTATTCATTAAATTATTTTGATAATTAAATATTATGATTTAGAGTAAGGATAAAACTAAATATATAATAGATTTATGGATTTAAGTAAATATAATATATAATTAGAATTTGGATGAAATAATATATTATTCAAGATGTTAGGTAAATTCTCATTGATATGCAAAAAAAGAAATCGCTTTGTGAAGACAAATACTTTATTATTTCTAAATTATTATTTTTTCTCTCTAGTTTAGATTAATGCTTATGAAATTGAAATTCATGCTTAGAAAAGTGACTTGCATGTGAAATTGAACTTGATACATAGAAATTGTCCAGTAGAGAATTGACAATTGTCCCAAATGTGTTTTCACTTACAACACCTTTTTATGAAGTGGGATAGTGTCAAGAGACACCATTTGAGAACTTGCTAAGACAATTTATTCTCTTTTCATCAAGTCCATAGGAGGGTTGATTTAATAGAGATGAAATAAGATCAAAGATATGAATCAAATATGTAATGTGCATAGGATGATAAATGTAGATGATGTAATGTTGATGTTTTTGTTATGTTGTCTATTAATGTATCATGAATGTTTTATGATCTATAACTTCAAAAAATAATAATTAATTAGGACATATTCTTAAATACAAAAACATAGCAAACATATTCCATGATGGTACATTAGGTTCTCATAATGACTACTAGGAAAGGGTTGGAAAAATTAATTTTAAATTTTTCTTTTTAAAATTTTGAGGCTAAGATCTCCACACTAAGAAATGACGAGTCAATTATGTAGACATATGTAAGCTAAGGTGGTAACAAGAGATGTAAGGATCAAACTAGTTCTCGAGGATGTGTGAAGATGTATATATGTTGGCATAAGGTCACAAGTGGGATGTAATACAATAATATGTCATTTATAGATTAGTTATTACATGGAGGATAATCTTGTCAAAGTGGGCCCAAAAAATAATATCAAAAAATGTTGTGTATAAAATTTTCACCATTATAGAAGCATATCATAACAATAATTAATAATAGAAAAATTTAGATTTGTGTAACTGCCATTTCTTTTATATAACACATTTTGTTTTAATTTCATGCTTTCACTTGATATAGCCACTTCAGAGGCAAAGTGTTTCTTATTTTTGTAGATTTTGCATCCCCATGCTTGTTCATAAGGAAAAAGTAGGGGTATTTTCTCAATGTGCTTCCGACACAACAGATAATACAAAGGTAAAAATATTTTAGGTACATATTCTATATTCAACTCTACATATCACTGTTATTGTCATTTTTTTAAATTACAATTTCAACTCTACCATATTTAATTTTTAGTCAATATCTTATCTCTCCTCCATAAGTTATGTGCACTTATTTGTAGGACACACAATTCAAGGAGGCTCATTTCTACTAATTTTATTTCTAGCTTATCTATAATCTCATTGTGCACACAAACGCATGCCCACTTCAATGGTTTAGAATTTCTAGATCCAAAAAAATGATATAATTTTTCTCACAACTTATTTTTTCTAAGTAATTATATTTTAGTATATGCTTGCACACTTAGTTTTGTGCACCAAAGTGGGGAGAAATATAGAAGAGAAAAGTCCATACCTTAATTTTTTTTCATTTTGTTGAATATCACTTTTGATTGATGTCTTTGATACATGATTTAAACATACAATTTCACCATTCTAATACATCCATTGAATCCAAATATAATTCATTGTTGTATCAAACTACATTTCTATATATTCAAAAATATTTATAATCTTATAACTAACAACATATCTACTCTAAGCAATATCATAATTACAATTCTATCCATTAAACAAAATCAATTTTACCATCTCATCCCCAACTTTGAAATTGGAATTCCCATGGTCCCATAATATCATAAGATTAATTCCAATCAATTATCAAGCTAATCAATCAATCAATAGACATGGAGTTCTCAAATTTTCTTAGTCTATTGCATGGTGAACATGTAAAAATATAGGCATATAGGAAACTAGAAATTGCACCTTTGGTGAGCCCACATGGAGGAGTAAGGTGTTCCCTCTTTTTCGTCAAAAGGAAAAAGAAATTGGTATGTTATGTGCCATTATTTTCTTTCCACAATCTAGCAATTTTGTGGAAATAAATCTTGTATTCCCCACAATTATAACTAGCATTTTTGTGTAGAAACACACAATGATGAGCCAATAGGAAGAGATGTATAGGAAAGGGAAGGGACATGCAGGGATTGAGGCCGAGAGAGTTCAAAATGTGTTGTGGCAGACACAAACAAGATCATGACATAGTGATACATACTTGTGCATACTTATTCTATAGAACATTACACAAGAGGAAATGCAATGAACAATTTAGAGATGAAATAATAAAGCATAAGGTAGAGAGCGAGAATGAGGAAAGAATTAGAGAGAGAAAAATAAACTGTAAAAGACTAACATATGGGAAAATCTAGACTATTAAAGAGAACCAAATCAAGGATGCAATAGTATATTAACATATATTGTATAGGGTACATCACGGGATCATCTGTAGGAGCTTGAGGCCCATAAGTGGCAAAACTTGAAATTAGAGTTAGGCAACTTGGCTAAAAATTGAGTAAGAAGTTATCTATATTATTTTCAAAGAAATATGCAAAATAGAATCTGCTAGCAAATTGAGATATGGTTTCTAAACTACTAGGTTTTTTTTTTTTTTTTTTTTTAAATCTGTTCCCAAAGTTTTTTGAAATTTCAATACAATGGTACTTAAATTCGGGGAAAAAATAAGTATTATGAGTGTCTTACGTCATTAACCTAACCACAATAAAATGATAAATTTTTTTTATAATATTTTAGACATATGTAGAGCACTCATGTCCAGATGTGATGCATATTTTTTTGTAATTTTTTTCCAAGTAAATAATTAATTATGAATTTTTTATTACAACTTTTAAAAAATATAAAAAACTCGTATGTTTGACTACCTTAACTTGGTCAAAACTTCATGAAATTTAATTTTTCCTTTTTTAATCCTATAGTATGTAAAGCATAGAATGTGATGCATGTTTTGGATTCCAAAAATGTGATACTGTTTGAAAGCTATAGATGTTTTTCAATCATCCTATCAATTAGGACTTTAGTCGTAATTCAAATAGAAAATGAATAATAATTATTTATTAAATTCAAAATAAAGCATAATTTATATTTTTGGAAAGATAAGAATCTCCTTTAAAAACCCTTTTCATTTCATCAATTTTGGGTAAAGAAAAAGTCATTAGCTGCATACCCTACAAATACCCATCATATTGCCACTTTTTGGCCCATCATGATCCTGCACATACCCATAAAACAAGCTATTTAGCCTAAGGAAGAGAACAATAATCAATAATACCTAATGTAACCAAACATAGAATCAACAACATTAATTATTTTATTTTGTTCCAACCATAACCAGAAAATGAAAGCCATAAATCAAACAACATTGGTTTCAATAGCCACCCAGATGCAAAAAGCCACAATATAGCCTGAGCTATACAATAATAATCGATAAAAACTCCATAACCTAAACAATTTGATTCTTACATATATATATTGATATTAAAATATACCCAATATAACTTAAGGCAGAGAACAATAATCAATAATAACTAATGTAACCAAACATAGAATCAACAACATTAATTATTTTATTCTATTCCAACCATAACCAGAAAACAAAACCCATAAAATACAACATTTTCAACAACACCTTCTACAAAATGAAACAATATAGCTTAAGCAACAAAACTGTAATCAACAATGCCCAATTGAAGCTAACACAAAGCATATAGGATTGACTATTTTATTCCACTGCAACCATAACCACAAACCAGAAGCCATAAATCAAACTATTTTAACATCTATTGTATAAAAGAAGCTATAAATCAAGTTCTATCAGTTTGAACAATGAAAATGTACTCTTTTAAGAACAAAACCTTATCAAATATTGAAAGAATCTTGACTTTACAACAACACCCTATCAAAAATTCAAATAATATAGCATCTACAAGAGAACCCTATCGAAAATAAAACAATGTAGGCTAAGATAGAGAACAATAATCAGTAAGCTTTTTAATCTTTTCTCAACGGCATGGTTTTGAAAAATTGAAAGAATACAACCTTTTGAAGAGGAGCCCATTGAAAATTAGAGAATATAGCCAAGGTAGAGAATAACAATTGAAAAAAAATGCATAATGTCAATAATTTCATTGGATCATAAGAGGGATCATGGCACAATATATCCTTTGCATCAACACCTTCTAGAGAATGAAACAATATAGCTTATGCAAGAGAACAATAATGAGCGATGCCTAATGGAACCTAACACAAAGTGGATTAACATTAACTATTTTATTCCATCAGAACCATAGCCTGAAACATATGAATTTTGTTTGAATCTTATGTCAAAAACATAGAGATCTATACATAAGATATATAAAATAAAACACCAAAAAATGAGTCTTGGTTTCCACCCTTCCATATTGGGTCATGTAGCCTCATGGACTGTCACCAAACCCCTGAGCAATAATATATGTTGTCCACCACTCTGATCAGGGGTGGAATGAATTTTTCTTATCACAATCAACATAGAGTATATTAGGATCTAATTGTCTATTTAACCATTGCAACTAATTTTGCAATTACTTCATCAAATTCGCCATTATAGCTAGAGTATGGTCTAGAAAAATAACAAAAAAATGTGAAGTTTAGTATGGTGAACATTTGTATTTGACAGAGAATATGTAAATCAACAGATTTAAAGAGGTCTATAATATATAGTACATAATATACAATACACATGTAATGCAAGGTATCAAATAAGTAAAACTTAATCATACTTGTGCATGCGCTAAATTCAAGTAGGTAGACAAGAAAATGAGGGCTGATGTGCACCCTACCATATTGACTCATGGGGCGCCACATGCTCTCACCAAACCTCTAAGAAGGAAAAAAAACTATCTGCCATTGTTATCAATGGTAGAAGCAATGTTTTGGCCACTAATGACTATAAAAATCATTGGAATCCACATTATGGCTTGAGTATGATTTGGAAGAATAAGAAAAAAGTGTGAATATTAGTGTAGTGGTAATCTCTAATTCATAGACAACATGTAAACCAAGAGATATCAAAGTTGATTATTTTATAACACAAAATTTTCTATGTACTTGTAATGTGAGGAATGAAGTATACGAAACTTAGACATACCTGGTGCATGTCACATAATGCACTCTCAACATAAGAAAGCAACACCTGATGTCCACCCTACCATATTGGGTCATGGAGCGCCATGAGCTCTCGCCAAACCCCCAAGCAAGAAAAAAAAAATTGCCCGCCATTGGCATCAATGGTGAAAGCAATGTTTAGGTTGTTGCTTACTTAATACAAGATCTAAAGGAATTGAAAGGTCCACATATGATGATTGTTTGGGTTGAGTATGGTTGCAAACATGAAAGAATAATACAAAATTAAGTGTACTAAACACATAGCATTGGTAGACGATAAATCAATCAGAAAATATAAAGACTTATACAATTCATAATAAATTGTATTCAATGAAGGTGTAGTAGAAGAGTGCAAGAAAATAAAATGTAGGCATACCTTGTGCAGGGAATCAATTGGAAGATCGAGAGAATAAGGGACCTACCTGCTTTGCACCCTTCTACATTATGGTATCTAGCATCATGGATTCTCACCAAACCCCTAAGCAGGGAAATTTTTTGTCCACGAGTTTAATCTATATCTTAGTACATACATTTTCAATCTAAAATGTTGTCAATGAAATATCATTAGACACAAGGGAAATTAGAAGTTTAGTATAGCAAACATGTGTCATTACTACACAATATTTAAATGAACAAATATAAATAGTTGTATAGTTAGTAACAAATAATATCTAATATATGTGGAATAAAATACATCATATAAACAGAATGCATGCATAAATTTTGCAAAGAGCAACAAACAATATGTGGATAATTGAATATACTTGTCTTCTGGAACCTGACAATTTTATTAAGCTGAAATCACTATTATCTTTTTTTTTAAATATATAGAGTTGCGACATTTGTGACAAAGATTTTTGAATGTAATTACAAAAGAAGAGATGGAAAGAATGAGATACAACCTTACCTTGTATACAAATAGAATATAGTTCCAACTCAAATAGCATGGGAAACTTGTGATCATGAAAGTATTATTAATTGTGAATATCTATAGTGACAGCTGGAAATGTTACCAATATAAATTTGTTAGAATATGAAATTGTTAGAAAGAAATTATTCAAGTGCAAAAGCTATTGGGAGTGACACTATTTGGTAAAGCAGAGGAAGCTATTGAGAGAAAAGTTGAATTTAGATAATTAATGTTTGTTGGTGGGAACAAGGGGAAACATAAACCAACAGTTGAGTAGCAACTTCTCGTAGTGATGACTATATAAGTAAAACCTTTAGAATGTTGGGTAAAGTGATCAGAAGTGGGAATGAAGGGTACTGTGAAAGAATTGAAATGAAAAGGAAAAGGAGAAGTAGTGTAGTTACCATGAAAACAAAAATCATGATGGTGGTAGTGCAGAAAATTGTTGGAGACAATCCTCTTCTTTGATTTGAAGTGTATTGTATTTTTTGGAATGTAGCCTAGAATACATGTCAAAAGAGAAAGGTGGATCTATGCGTATTCCTACAAGTGATTTAACATGAGAGAGAGATGTGAATGTTAGTCCTTGCCTTTCTATAGTTCCAATATCTATTGTATCTTTCTCTAGTGTTAAGCCTTGAGATTTATGGATTGTTATAGCCCAAGCCATTGTCAACAGGAGCTGTCTTCGGCTGCCTCGTGTGATTGTGATAATTGGGATGAATCTTGGATGGTCTTAATCCCATGTTGGGCCAATGTAGTTTTGGAAGTCAACAACAACATATTCAGGCAGTTGAGGTGGTTTAACACCCCTAGAATATACAATAGCCTTCACTAAACCCAATGATCCATTGACCAAGTCAGCTACCACCCAAATATTTATCATCAACATTACTTGTTGACCAATTGCAAGAAAGAGTTCTACTTGAAGTTGTTCATCATCACCATAATCAAGTGCATTTTGTTGGGAACATTCAACAACACTAATTGTAACTAGAACATTTAATTGTTGTAGCATTTTCCTATTGTGCAAAGCAACCAAGCTATTTTTTGGGAATAAGTGGATAGCCTCATCATGTTGGACTTGCCATTGCACCAAAAGATCAACCTATCAATGACCGATACAAGCTTTAGTTAAGAACCACAGGAAGCAGTTAGACCATGTCACAAACCCAAGCGCTAGTGCTACAAGGAAGACCAAGGGTCAGAACTTGCAACAATCCCCTAACACAAGCATGGGGTTTGAACCTGTGACCAGCTTTGATACCAATTGTTGGACTTGTCATTGCACCAAAAGATTGACCTGTCAATGCCCGATACAAGCTTCGGTTAAGAACCACAAGAGGCAGTTAGACCATGTCACAAACCCAAGCACTAGTGCTGCAAGGTAGACCAAGGGTCACACCTTGCAACACATCAAACTCCTGGTTTTGCTTAGATGCAAGCATGGCTTTTATTCAATTCATAAGAATTTTCCAATCAACCAAGGATGCCTAGCAATTTATAATATTCACAAGGAGCATACAAAACTATTGCTATGAATCGGATTGTCCATGTTGACAAAAGATAGTTCCAAGTGTGACAACAATATTAAAAGTGTGCAAAAGTGTCAGCACTATCAACCGAGAACTATAGATAGGACTGTCCATAACATGGAGTAGTTGTGCCAAGTCACCAAGGAGTATAATAGAAACACCACCAAATGGCTACATATGTCTTCCAAGGAATGCTTTTCACAATCAACTATCTATTTTAAGCAACAATTTAGAACCCAAGAAACTCATTTCATCAATTAGTATGTACTTAATATGTTTGAAGTCTTCTTGAAATATGGTCAATGGTTGTCCTTTTAATAGATTCATATCTTTTATTGGTTTTCAAAGAGCAATATGCGCTGTGGAGGCACAAAAATTTTAAGCAGCAACACCTGTTGGTGCCAAAACAAGCAAAGGGTTCATTTTCTGACTCAACAATAGATTTAGTTCTCTATGTATCTTTTCAATCAAGAATGATTTACCTGTGCCAATGGTTCCTTGAATGATCATACAAAGCAGAGGCGATGAGGGTGGACCAAGGCGGTGTTGTTCAATGATTTTCAAAGCAAGCTCTTGTCTAGGAGATAGTTGATGGAAAGGAGTTAGCGTTGCAAATGAGGAAAGGGTGTCTTCAGTTGTATGCAATTTACTTGTTGAAACAAACTATTTAGCAATGCTATGAAGATTCTCTAGAACATGGTGGTTGTCCCACCTATGGTGCAGGTCAAAGTTCCACTGACCCAAGAGTTGTAGCTGGTCAAAACAAACATTATTTTTGGCACCAAGTTGAGAGAGAAACTCCCATTCATATTCATCTATATGTGATAGAGACTATGCACCATCAGTGTCGCTATCACTACCCTCCCCATCGACAAGGGGGTCAGTAAGTCTATTCACATGCTAAGTGACATAACCAACAACATAAAATAGCCTCCAATTTTGTGATATGGTTTCTCTTGTAAGGTCTATGTCAACCTCAACATTTCAAAAAGGTTTGTATAGTAATAATTCTGACCAACAAAATGTTTCATAGGCATCACTTTGTTCCAGGGGGATGGACTTGAAAAGCAGGTAAACAATGATGATTGCAGGTTGTGGACGAGCACACCAGGCTACAGCTTTGTAATTTTTTTGATATGTATAGAGTTGTGCAGAATGAATAAGGGATATTCCCTCCATTTCAAGTGGTCTTTGCATGTAGGAATGAATATAACCACTAGCAAGCTCATCACTGTTGTCAATTGTTTTCAAACAATGAAATGTTTCAGGGCTGCTAACGTTCAAAGACAAGAAATGCCGACTTGAGATGACAAGGGGAAACTTTTGTAGCATATGGCATGTTTCTTGTGCACCAATGTCACGATTAGCAACCAAATTCATCATGAATTTGTGGTATGCAAGCAATGCTTTATCCCCAGATGAATTTATATTTGCAAGCCTCTACAAGATATCAATGTAGCTTTCAAATTTTTTCTCAGACTTTGATGCATATTTAGAAATGTAGTTTAGCACAATTTGTCTAGACAATACTGGCTAACAATCAACATTTTCTCACTAGATTTCAAGCATCTTAGGGTTGTGGATATTAACACACTCATCATTTCTTGCTGGTTTGTATGATTTTTTCAATTCACTATCAATTGTCAATGTCGAAGATGGTTGTGTATTCAATAGAGCTTTGTAGTGACATTGTAATTGTTGGCCTTTTTTCCTTAGGCAAGTGTATTGAGTGCCCTTGGTATGCCTTTGAACCATGTTTAACAACTGTTCATAGTCCACCATTGGATCCATAGAATAAATTTGCATATTATTAAGCAAGCATGGGTCATCCAAAGCTGAGTGGTGGATCCTTGATATTAGCTGCTCTGGGGCACAAGGGTTCCATGCTGAAACATAGTGATCAAAGAATTTTTTGCTTATCGAAGCTCATGTGGATTGGACCAATCTAGCATGTCCATGTTTGGGGAATCTGGGAGCCACAAGAAACCATGTACATGTGTTGACTTGTGATATTGCCACTCATACCTATACCAATAGTCCTTTGTGTGGAAGAGTCTCTCAATAACCTCTTCACAAAAAATAGTGAATCACAGGTGCATGTACAAGGATGATATGTGTAGGTTCTGCACAATGTTCTCTGTGAAGTGTCTCCAAGAGTATAGAAAATTAAATTGGGTATGAGGTTCAATCACCCTATGCAAATCATGCCATTTTGTATCTGTAGAGCTCAAAGTGAAGAAAAGAGTCGATGTACCAAGCTGGTGGATCATTGCTGCAAGCTCTTGTCAGCTCTTGGCCCAATATGAGTGGGTTCCTCACAAGGATGCACCAAAGCGAACAAGCTAGTTTACTATCTAGGTATCTGGTGCCTCCCGAAGCAATTTCCGCAAAGCAAGAACCGAATTTGGGATTCTTTCCTCCAAGTTTGTTTTCATAAAAACTGATGTTGATTGTTGGCTTTGATGTCTCATTATCAAATTATAAATGTAATATCTAAATCTGACATGCCTCCCAAATCTATTATCACAGTATCTCATCAAGTGCAACGCATATTCATGTAAGTGAATTTGTAATTTTCTTGATTGTTGGGGCATTGCCATGCCAGTGGGGAGCAACGTTGGAAAAACCATACTTAATAACCCTTATTTATTATATTCATTGATAGGGATAAAATTTATTTCAAGCCAAGGCAAGGTATTTTAACTAGTGCCTTTAACTTGTAAGGCATCTCTAATTGCCTGCAATTCTCGAGGAGGGTTGGGCATCAAAAAAATAAATGATGACGATTCTTGAAGGTCAACTTCCTCATCAACAACACTTTCTACAGTTGCCATTGGTTCATTTGGGTCATGCCTCAGTTCTTCCATTATGTGCAAGAGATCAGAGATGTCAGTACTTGTAGAAGGCAACAAATTTAAAGCATCACAATCTATTGCAATATCACTATAGTATGGGTCATCCTCAATTTTATATGTTAATGTAGCCACGACATTATGTTTGTCAACATAGCAATCATAGTTTCTCCCCTGAATGCCAATTCTTTGCACGATCACAACTTCAAGATCATGTAGCTGGCATAGCAACACAGTTGCAATTCTTTTGATGTCTTGTGGGAAGCTTATAGTATGGCCACTGTATTTGTATTGGCCTCCTCTAGCATAGGTTACTTGTAAAATGGGAGCAACTCTAGCTATAAGCATTTCTTCAACTTGAGTAAGCTTTGCAAGGATGGCTGGTTGAGGCCCTGGATCCATTTTGTTTTCTAGGCTATATCTATGGCCACCTTTTTGAGAAGCACGATGCAAACAGGCAATGCCAACACTAGATGCTCAAACTCTCATGCCAACATAGCTCTCATTGCAAATAGAACAAATTTTCAATTCAGACAAAATCAATGCATCAACGGAAGGATTGCATTGCTATGCGGAAAGGTTCACCAAACAAGTTGCATGAGGGTTGGGCTGTCGAAGATTTGGTTGGCAAGGCATGCCCAACAAGGGTCTGCAACAATGTACAAATAGGTATTGCGGAGGAAAATTCATAGTGATGGGTGTGGTGCAACTGTGAAGGGGTGGAAGTTGAGGGGGAGCAATAGTGAGCAAATGTTACTGGCAAGCTTGCTTGCAATGGTGATGTGCCTAGCTAGGCATGGGGCCACAAGCCAGCTGGGTCTAGAATACATCTTTGTTGCAAGTACTTGGCTTTCCAACCTATGTAAATCTAGTCTTTGTGGCATGCATAATAAATCTAGTTTCTTTCACGATTTGCTACCCTTTTACGCTCCACACCCGATGTGGCATTGAAACCTAAAGAAGGTTGCAATGCCTATAGTAATAATATTAACAAAACAATAAAATGGTTGCAAACACCAAGTTAAAGGGGAATGACATAACTAAAGCAATCAACCTAATTGAATATGTAAGAAAGTAGCCAAAGGCACATAACAACAATCAACAATACCCTATGGAAAGCAATATAAACTATATAACATGAACTATTTTACTATGTTGCAATCATTAACACAATATGCAAGCCATAAAGGAAATAATATTAGTTTGAAAAATGGCCTAGATGGAAGACTCACAAAATAGAAGAATCATTGCAATAAGTCCATGCACAAAGAAATCAAAATGCACACATGGCACTTTTTTTTTCAACAATGCTTTATGGAAAACAACCAAAGCATACATATATGTATATGTATGGGTGATCCCACAAAGCTGGTTTAAAATTTCTGGGAGATTCTGATTTTTGCTAAAATCACATATTTTTAGAAAATATAATGATTTGAGCCTTAAAAAGTTCCATTTAAAGCATTCCAATTGAAGAGGGTTTGATAAAACTACCTTAGATCAAACCCCCTTGGATAGAACCCCACTAGTTTTAAACCATACCTATAATGGAGTCTCCTTTACACCTATAAAAATACTCATAAAAACCACTTTTGATTTACTTTTTGGGGGATCAAATGAATTCATTTAAAATTTATTTTTTGTAAGTATATATTCCTTATTATAAGCTTCCCAAAAAGTATAATTTTAAATAAATTTAATTTTATTATTATATTTATTTTTTTATTTCTTGTGAATGTAGGTTTTACAGAAAATAAAGCTCTCTATGCACATGTAGAAAAATAGAAGATTATAATTTTTTTTGAAAAATATGAGTGCACCAGATATTGAAGACCTTGATCCAACAAAAAAAAACAAATCGATACATACAATAAAAGTTGTGTTATACGGTCTGCCTATGTCTAAATTGTAATTTGTTTGACTTCAAAACTTTATTAAGGAAAAAATATTCAATAAAACACTATCTAACCAAGTGGAAGCACTAGATATTGGAGTTACAAATCTAAATTCGAAAGAATTAGAATTTTATCCTTCATGGAAAAAAGTTGTGTTATACGGTACGTCACTCCATAAAATGGTTGTTTTCTGAAAAAAACTAGTTTTCAAGGGAGATGGAAAAATAGGTACAATCTAATTCTAAAATTTTTGAAAAAAATATATTTAGAATCTACAGACAAATTTTCACGAATCTCTTGTTTGCATCATCTTCAAATTCTTCATGGTTTAGCCGCTATAGGTGCTCGAAAGTGAATATTTAGTTAGAAAAAATAATTTCAGTGTCCAGTTTGGCCAAAAATTGTAAACCACTATTGTGGGATCACCCATATACATAATTGTATGTATCCATATGTTTTGTATTTAAAAGTGCTTTCAAACTCCGACTAAAAAACCAAGAATGCAAGCAATCAATCACATCGGGGAAGTGGCTAATTCAAAAAGAAATGCATTACTAAATTTGCATATGGACAGGAATTAATGGAAACACCATGCATTAACAAGACTTATTTTCAAGAGAACATTATTAGTGTTAAACCATGTCACATATACTAGTAATTTTTGAAGTATAATATAATACATAGTTTAATACTTAAATACTCTTCTGAAAAAGAAGTCTCGTCAATGGTATCAGGTCAACTATGTCCAAAAATTTATGCCCTGCGATCAAACTTGAAATGAATGTTGCTCATTATTGCCAATATAACACCTTTCATTCTAACGGTTTATTTTTGAGCCTACAAGGAATAATACTGAGGGCATGCAAATGTATATATGCATATGCAATCTTTGTTCAATGCAGAGTGTCATGAATGGAAAGTATGAAGCACTCTTTAGAGAAGATTGTGTTGTTATTGCTACCTATCATTGTGCATCATCCCTTCCTTCATGACACTCTCCATCTAGAATAACTTCACATTTTTCATTGCACATGCATATATACATATAAATATACATATACATATAGTTACAGAATGAAGACAAGAATTTCCAACAATTTACAGGTTTTGCTACCTGGAAATATAAAAGGATGTCTATGCCAACTAAGAAAGAAACAATGTAATCAATCAATAGTCAGGCAATGAAAAATGAAACAAACCAAAGAAATACTTACTATCCACCTTATAGTTATTATTAAGACATCACAATCAACAATATGCATCAGATGTATATCTAGTGATTTGCTAGCTGTAAAATACAAAACATTGTAGAAAAATTTTAAAAATTGAAAATTACAAACCTATACATTCACAAATACTTTCTGCAATAGTGATCCATCAACAACAACCAAAGCATGTGCATATGTAAATTTATTTGCAAATGTATATATACATATGAAATGTTTTCAATGGAGAATGCAATGAATCGAAAGTACAATGTACACTTTAAAGAAGAGTGTAATGATGTTGCTCCTATGGCTATGCATCATACCTTCATTCCTTCCAATATCCATCTATTAAAGCTTCACATTTTCCATTGCACATGCATATATACATATACATATGCATATACATATACATGTACATATACATATATTACAATGAAGACAAAACATGCTTGCAAACACCCAAACAAAAGAAAACAGGATGTATTGTCCACCCTACCATATTGGGAACACAATATTTTGAGTGAAAATTTATATATGCATACGCATATACATATGCACCAGTTTTAGAGTTTTTTGGTATCACGGGGAAGGCGGCAAGGTGCTATTCAGTTTTGGTGAGGTTTGGTTAGGATTTTCGTCATCCTTCCTAGATTTTTGAGCCCTCTAGAACTAGGGAGAGGTTCGTGGATTATTTTTTGATTTACATATATGCATACATAAATTTATACATGCATACAACCATGTCCATAACTACCCATAGCACAGATAAACAATGAATAGAAAATATGAAATGAAAAACAACAAAACAAGGCTTGCTCTCCACCCCACCATATTGGGTCATGAAGCCCCATGGGCTCTCACTGAACCCTTGAGCAAGAATATAGATTTTCCATCACTTTTATCAATGGTGGAAGCAATCTTTATCATCACACATACTAGACATCCTACGATTGCAGCAATTCATTTTGTGAGCCCTTAAGAAATAATGAACAACAAATAGTAAATATGAAATGAAAAATAATAAAAGAATGCTTGCTCTCCACCCTACCATATTGGGTCATGAAGCCCCATGGGCTCTCACCAAACCCCCGAGCAAGAACATAGATTGCCCATCACTTCTATCAATGGTGGAATCAATCTTCTCATCACACAAGAAACAACTCCTTTTGTGATCCTCTAAGAAATAATAACCTAAAAGGAACGCTTAACAAACATGCCAACAAATACAATCGAACGTCATTGATTGGATGCATATAGAGGAATTCTTTGTTTGGAAATATACATACTAAATAAGTACATGTAGAAATGTGTGTGCATGGTATTACATGTAGACAATATAGATATATAGATGAATGAGAACTTATAGATATAGACACACAATGATACATTTGTTGGAAAGGGAAGACAAACTTCAACGTTCAAAGAAGTTCACAATCTTGGCTCACAATTGTCAAAGGAGCTAAATTCATAGAAGAACACCCAACAATTCCTTATTCAAATTTGCAAAGGCTTTCGCTATTTCTGCTCACATTTTTGAATAGGAGATATTGCCACAACCATTGCCACTACATGGACACCATACAATAGTAAATGTTGATGCCAATAGGATGAGCTTCTATGAAGGTGCAAGTCCAACTACCTGCTATGAAGTTTTTTCTAAGCTAGTAGCAACACATTTTTCATTTTTTGCATGGGCCAATGACTCCAAAAGCAATACAAAAGCATTGGAAATGGCACTAATAATCGAAGTGATGCATAATGTATGTGCCATATGTACAGATATCTATCTATGCAAAGGAAGCACAAAGACATACATACGAGGAGAACCCTTTTGAATATTGTTTCACTTGTGGTTCATAGGTTGTTGCAGGATATATTGCTTGATCTCTGTTAATGCAGTGTTGATTGTTCCAAATTTTGATAGGGTGCTATTGAGAGAAGACTATTTTTTTTTAAGAACAAATATTGTTTAATCTATGGTAGATGTCTTATGCCTATTTATTTTTCAAGGATATGTTACTATGAATCTTTGTCTTTAATGGTTTTTTCCATTTGGCTTGTTGTTGAAACAAATATTGTTTGATTTATGGCATCCATTTTCTAGCTATGGCTACAATGTAGCAAAATAGTTAATGTTATACAGTTTACGTTTCATTGCATTAGGTATCATTGATTATTGTTTTTTAATGAAATAAAATAGTCAATCCTATATGCTTTGTCTTAGCTTCCATTGGGAACTGTTGATTATAGTTCTATTACTTAAGCTATATTGTTTCATTTTGGAGAAGGTGTTGTTCAAAAGGCTATATTCTTTCAATTTTTGAGTAGGTTGTGTTGAGAAAGGAGTGTTTTTTTGTATGGGTTTGTTACTGTCAAATTTCGATGGGTTTCTCTTTAATGTTTGCGTTTTGTAGGTATGTTTGCAACATAATAAAATTGTTGTGGTTATCCAGTTTTTGTCAATTTTTATTGTATAGCTCGAGCTATATTGTGGCTTTCTCCATCTGGGTTGCTATTGAAACCAATGTTGTTTGATTTATGGCTTTCGTTTTCTAGTTACATTTGGAACAAAATAAAATAATTAATATTGTTGATTCTATAGAAATCCATATATATACATATATACATACCAAAATCTCCATATATACACACACACATATATATATATATATATGCATATATGTACATATATACAGATACATATATATACACATACATCTATATATATACACATACATATATATACACACACACACACACATATATATATACATACATACATATATATACATACATATACACATATACACATATAAACACATGTACACACACACATATGTATACACAGACATATATATATAATCATATATATATATATACATATATATATATATATATATATATATATATATATATATATATATATACACGCACACAAATATATATATATATATATTGTTTGAATTTTCCTCAAGGCATTGTAAGCAAAAGGCTGTATTGTTTGTTAAAAACAATATTATTTCATTTATGCTTAGCATTTTCTAGCTATTCTAATTTTCATAAGGTATTGTTGAGAAAAAACTATATTGTCTATGAAAATGACTATTGTTTGGTTTAAGGTTCACACTTTGTGTATATAGTTTTGCATGGGTTCCTAGCTGCCATCTTTTGTGTTTTGTGGGTTTCTCTATCTCGATTGGTCTCCCAACTAAAAATATACTACTTTCTAAACAAAATCTTATCATAAATAGAAACAATATAGCCTTCTCAACAACACGCTCTAAAAAATTAGCAGTCACAAACCCATGAAAAAATATACTTGTTTGTGAACAAAAGCTTATCAAAAATTGATTCTCAACAAAATCCTATCACAAATAGAAACAATAGAACCCTCTTAGCAGCACCCAGTTGAAAATTAGCAGTGACAAAACCATCAAAAAATATACTTGTTTTTGAATAAAACCTTATCGAAAATTGAAACAATACAACCTTTTCAACAACACTTTATAAAAAATAATACAATATAGCAAGCACATTCATAGAGATTCCACAGTCGATGAATGGACTTACACCTCCACATAAGCTTACCCTTGTCACTCATAGCCACCTTGAAGAAAAACATAAACCCATACAATGACACCCAACAATGTGTTATCAAAAGTTGCATAGACTTTCGCTTTGTTTTCTGAGGACTTTTAAGACAAATGTTACCTGCACCATAACCACTATAAGGAAACCATACAATAATTAATGTTGATTCCTTTTTTCTGGCCTTCTCTATCATCATGCCAAATGTTATTTAAAAAAAAAAAAACAATCCACTAGATTTTCGATGGCACTAGAGACATAAAAACGGGGAAGGCTGATGGAAATTCCAACCAAAGTTCACAAAAATAGGAGGACAACCCACCACCTTTTCCCCACTTCCACAGGGTTACAAAACCAAATAGGTAGATGATAATTCTAATCAAAGTTCATACAAATATCCAAGAAGATTTGAACATATTAAATCTCATTTATGATTTCCATGTGGTAGGGTAGACGAAGCCACACTATCTACACCTATTAATATATCTACTTGTGGACATAGTTGTATGTATGCCTACATTTACATATGGATATAGATAAATTTTCATGCACATGTAATTGAAATCTCCCTATGTATAGAAGTTTCTACTATAGATATGTGTAGATATATCTACATGTATTGGATATCTATGTGTATATGCATGCAACATAGAATATCTTGAGATATTTTTGTGTAGATATATGTGTCTATCATGTATTTGTGTACTTAAGTATATATGTCTGGGTATCCATCTAATACTTACCAAGTAGTCTTGCTACTGCTTTGTGATCTCTAATGATAGTGTCATGCTAGATATGGATGTCATATGGTTCTTGGCTATAATGTTTGTTACATATGTTGTGCAACTCAATCCAGAAACCAACACTGAACAATGCCTTGTTGAAAATACCGTAAACTGCTCAATTAGTTTGATGAGTTTTAAATGAAAAGTATTATTGCAACCATTCCCAATATATGTAGCACATACATGAAACCTCTATGACATTGTTTCATTTACGGTGTGCAGCCTATGGCACACTAATTTGAGTAGCAGGTGGCAGATGGGTTATAACTTTGGCGAGGATATTTTGTCAGCCTCCCATTTTTTTTCCTTTCAATGGTTGTGCAGAAGGTGGCGGAAGCAGTTATTGGCTACCTTGCAAATATGGTGGTACATTCCCTACCGCATGGGTAGAGAAGACTAGTGAAATTAAGCACTAATTCATATCAAGATTAATTGTTCTATGCTTTGCATGCACTATGAATGGTTGTAACAACACCTGCCATTTAACGACTTGGGGAACAAAACAAATAACTGGGAAAATTTCCATAAGGATTTTTTTTGTGTCATTTTGTTTCTATACACGCTATTAGAGCTGTGAGAAAGCACACCAATCTTTTGTCAGAGTGCAAGCTCGATCAACCTTTGTGTAGCTCCTACAAAGTTGGGTAGAGGTTATTTTTTGCTTTTTCCATGGGGCGATGGTTACAAAGAAAAAGAAAAGTGTTGCCTATGATAACACACCCCTTTCTCAACAAAACCTTATGGAATTTAAATGAAACAACATAGCATTCCCAACAAAACCTTCTCAGAAATTAACAGTAGCAAACCATCGAAAATAGAGTCATATATATATGTATACACACACACACACATATATATATATGTATATATATATATATATGTGTACATATTTACATACAAAAATCCACATATATACACACACACATATATATACATATATATATACATAAACATATACTAGTAAATTTTCAACAAGGCATTGTTTGGTGTCATTCTGCTACTATACCTGATATGAGAGTCGTGAGCGATGAGGGTAAGCTTCTATGAGGGTGCAAGCTGGATTAAGCTTTGTGCAGCTTCTACGAAGGTGGGTGTAGGTTATTTTGTTTGTTTTGAATGGGCAGATGGTTGCAAATGCAAAAGAAAAGTGTCACCTGTGATAATATTTTTCCCATTTTTGTGCAAGAAAGTTAGCGAGAAGAGGTGTGCTTGAAGCAAGTGGGAAGAGTTCCATGTCGAAGAAAACCTTGGCGATATTGTTTGATTTGTGGTTTGCGCACTATGCCAAGCTATATTGCTTGATTTTCCATAAGGTACTGTTGATTGTTTCAAATATCTTGTCTCATTTATCGTTTGGGTTTTGTATGTATCATTTTGCATGGATTTGATACTGTGATTTTTTGTGGGTTTCATATATATGTACATATATATATGTGTGTGTAAATATATATGTACATATATATGTGTGTGTATATATATATGTACATATATCTATATATATGTGTGTATATATGTAGATATATATATATATGTATGTATATAGATATGTGCAACTCTCACCACTACATGGATATCATAAATGAGTGAGGAGGGCATGCTTCTATGAAGATGGAAGTGCGTTAATCAGCTGTGGAATTTCTCTAAAGGTGGTTGGAGGCAATCTTGTGCTTTTTGCATACATTGATGGTTTCAAAAGGTGTGGGTTGTGACAATTCTTATATATATGTATGTGTGTGTATATATATCTATGTACACCCTTACCAATATTATTTAATTCATGGTCCACAGTTTATTCCAAACTATATTGCTTGATTTGCGACAAGGTATTGTTGATTGTTTGAAATATTGATAAGTTGTTCACAAAATACTCTATAGTTTCTAAGAAAAAAGTATTACCTCATTTATGGTTCACAATTTGTGTGTATGGTTTTCCATGTATTTGAGGCTATGAATTTTTGTAGGTTTTTGTTTATGGTCTTTGTGTTCTAGCTATGTTTGCAAGGCTAGAGAAAGAACACAAGCTGGAGAGAGCCGATGAGAAGAGGTGTGTTTGAACCAAGTGGGAAGAGTTGCATACCAATAATATTGTTTGCCACATTGTTTCATTTGTGGTCCATGGTTTTTGGAACCCTATATTGTTTTATTTGCAATAAGGCACTATTAATTGCTTCAAATTTTGATAAGCTGCAGAAATAAGTATATTTTTTGGATGGGGTTGTCACTGTTAAATTTTGGCAAGGTGTTGTTGAGAAGGCTATATTGTATCAATTTTTTGATAGGGTTTTGTCCAATAATGAGTATATTTCAACTCTCGTTTATTTCTGTAAATCTTTGTGTGTTTCTGTTTATTGCTTCCATTTTGTGGCTATGTTTCAAATCAAATTAAATTGTTGATGTTATGAAATTTTTTTTGTTGCTCTTCTGTATCTTGGGATATATTGTCTCATCCTCAAAAAGGGCGTTGTTAAGAAGTCTTCCAATTCTCCTTAAGGTGTTGTATTTGTTGGCTTCTATTTTGTGGTTATGGTTGCAATGGAATAAAATAGTTAATCCTATATACTTTGTGTTAGATTCCATTGGGAATTTTTTATTTTTGTTCTCTCGCTTTATCTATATGGTTCCATTTTCAAGAAGCTATTGTTGAAAAGGTTGTATTGTTTCAATCTTCAATGAGGTTTCATTGACACAACAGTATATTTTTGTATGGGTTTGTTACTGTCAATTTTCTGTGGATTTTGCTTTAAGGTTCATGTTTTTGTGGCTGTGGATTTCCATCAGTTTGTATCAGTATATTTTTTGTGTTTTGCAAGTTTGCATGAGTGGGCCAGTGATCAATCCAAGGGTGTTTGGTTTATCACTTTTTTTGTGCGGTTATGGTTGCAATAGAGTGAAATAGTTAATATGTTATATAGATTATGTTTGATAAAATAAGAAACTAGGCGTAGTTTTCCTAGTATGATATTTCATTTAACGCTACCATTAATTACAATGGTGGACAATATATTTTCCCTATGTGCAGATATGCATATTTGTCATTGTGGGTGTAGAAAATATTCATACACATTGATACCTATGTTTATTGGTATTGCTACATTTTCCAAATGGTAAGTTCTATTGCAAGTGTCATATGCAAGATATATGCCACTCTTCGTGTAACTCTAACAACTCACATGCAAGATGGGTGGTTATCCCCTATTTGTGTGAACTTTGGTCAAAATTTTTGTCAGCCTTTCCATCTTCTGAACCTTCTCGTGCAGGGGGGTCCGGTTGGGATAGAGTTGGTTGATATCTTTTGATTTTTAAATGAAAATAATTTGGTACGCCAATAGAGAAGGCCAAAAAAATTACACACTAGTTGAGATCAAGACTAATTTACATATGGTTCTTGTGCAATCGCTATGGTTTGAGAGCAATAAAATAGTCAATGTTATTGTTGAAGGATAGTTGTTACCTATCCAAACCTCAATAAGGGTTTGTTACAATGGAAGGTTGTATATCAACAGTGACATGGAACATTGATCAAACCATTATCGAGGCCTACAAAAATAACAACTACCCTTGAAATCATACAAAAACAACTAGCAATAGTCCATTGTCAAGGACATGCACTATTTTATCACTTTGCAACCATCCCCACTAGATAGGAACCATAGATGAAATAAGAATCATCATTAACCTATGAAAAGAACAAACATATCAATAGGAAATATGAATATTGTTTGCATCTGATTTCACATAGATACATGTATACACACACAAGTGAATAATGTGTGTCTCTAATTTCAGAAACATACATATCTGCAATACATACAGATGGTGTCTACATCTAATTTGACATACACACATATCCACAGTGGAGGAAACAAGAATAAAACACTACAAAAGAGACACATACTTTTTTCCATGCATATATCTCTAAGCAACAGATCTATGCATATACATCCAACACATGGAATAGATGTATTTTGAGTTGCATTTAAAAAATTCCACATCAATGTATATGTCTCAAAAGTTAGTTGCGTCAACATATATGGACATTAAAAAAATCAGCATTCTAAATTCACCAAAGCAACTGAATAGTCTATGCCATTTACAAATTTAGGAATTGTTGACTGTAGGTCTATAGCCCCAGATTATAACCAAAGTTAGAGGATGATAGCCAACAACACCTTGCAGAGTACAATTAAGGCCAACAACCCTTCCATATCACAACTATTTCAGCGACCGGGAGAAAGGTGGCGAAGGTGGTTAGCACACATTGAGAAGCTATAGAACATCTATCAACAATTCCTTGTAGAAAAAAACATAAACTGTATAGTGGTGCAACTATGAACACTAGGAAAAAGACTTCAATAACACAATCATGATTTCAACAAAGACGTATAAAGTAATTTTTCAAACCATGAACAATCAATAGATGCAACGCCTGTCAACAAGCCTATAATTACCACTAGACGTTGTATAGTAAATATTGCAACAAAAATAAAGCTATATGCAAGTCCACTAAAATGGAAGACACATAAATAGCTACACATAGGCTACTCCCAAATAGCTAGCAAACAAAAACATTAAGGGAACATTCATACGTCAAATATAAGCAAGTCTGACTATACAATAGAAAGGTTGCAAATAAGGCAAAACATGTTTGCAGTTCACTCAATGCACATGGGAAACAACCAATACAAGTGTCAGGAACAAAGAATAAAAAAGGAACAAACTTACAGGATCGGTGCCTAACAGTTGTTGAGTAGCCTAGGGAGAGCTAGATTCCATCAACATTGCTGGAGCTGCTCTTTATAAAAGACAAAGTTGCAATGTCTGCAACTGGCCACAAGCTCTATAGTGAGAACAATAAAACAAGGGTATGTGCAGGATCATGATGGGCCAAAAAGTAGCAATATATAATGGGTATTCGTAGGGTATGTGGCTGAAAACTTTTTTTAACCCAAAATTGATGAAACGAAAAAGGGTTTTTAAAGGAGATTCTTAAGTTTCCACCAATATAAATTATGCTTTACTTTGAATTTAATAAATAATTATTATTCATTTTCTATTTGAATTACAACTAAAGTCTTGATTGATAGGCTGATTGAAAAAAATCTATAGCTTTCAAACATTATCACATTTTTTGAATCTGAAACATGCATCACATTCTATGCTTCAGATACTATAGGATTAAAAAAAAAATTGAATTTCATGAATTTTTGTCCAAGTTAAGGTGGTTAGATGTACAGGTTTTATATTTTTTAAAATTTGTAATAAAAAATCATAATTAATTATTTACTTGGAAAAAAATTACAAAAAAATATGCATCACATCTGGACATGAGTTCTCTACTTATATCTAAAATCTTATTAAAAAATCTTATCATTTTATTGTGGTTAGGGTGGTCAGACAGACACCTACTTCTTATTTTTTTCCTGAAATTTAAGTACTATTGCATTGAAATTTCAAATTTTCACCAAATAGATTTAAAAAAAAAAAAACCTAGTAGTTTAGAAACTACATTCAATTTGCTACAGATTCTATTCTTACATATTTTTGAAATAATATAGATAACTTATTCAAATTTTTACGTCAAGTTGCCTAACTCTATTTTTTCTGAATTTTTTGCCACTTAAGGGCATGTTTTTTCCATGATGATCCTGCACATACCCACAACCGAAAATTCAATTAAACCATCAAAAGCTAACAAGGTCCATTCTCAATTTTTAAATTGGAAACCTTTTTACATTTCAATTTTTTTTATTGGGACATCTAGAATATGATCAAAAAATAATAATATAAAAAACGTACATTTATAGATCTCTCCATAAATAATTTCAAAAACAATCTATGTTCCTCCAAGATAACCAACCTAGAACACACACTATCCACCAATGCAATCAATGGCGGCATCAATATTCCAT